>JACEFZ010027911.1:0-292482 GCA_014155875.1 Cepaea nemoralis | reverse complement strand
TTCAGAAATGCAGAAAATATGAAAGAAATCACCATTGGAGGAAGAATCATCAATACAATTAGATATGCAGATGATACGGTATTGACTGAAGACAATGAGCAGCATCTGCAACATTTAGAAAATGCGTTTGTTGCACACAATAAACAATTAGGGATATAATTAAATTGTAAGAAGACGCAGATTGTGGTTGTCATTAGGAATAACGAAATACCAGAATGTAATACACAAGTGTCGGTCTCCTTGGCGAAGTGGTTAAGGACTTTCTCTGTAATCTCGTATATTCACGTGGGTAACGCAGCTGCGCTAGATTCGGTAAGGATGGCGTTTGTTGGTTATTTACGTGGGTATGTGTGGCGGTTGCTCAGAAAGCAATGGCAAACTACTGAGCGTAATCTTGCCAAGACATTAACATCAGCTTAAAAAAAGTCGGTGTTGACTGCAATGTCCTGTAATGGATATTTAAATTAAAAAATATACAAGTACACGCGAATAATTTTAAACAAGTATATTGTTACAACTATCTCGGAACATTCATAACATCTAATGGGAAGTGTCTTGAAGCGAATATAACTAGTATCGCCATGGCGAAGTTAGCCTTTTGCAAGATGGAAAGGGGCTTAGTGTTCTCGAGGTATGGTGACCGCGTCGAGTGCTGGAGGTCCAGGGTTCAAGTTCCGGTGTGGGCGGGATTTTTTAGTGGACTTATAGTAATAAAATGTCGCCTGGTCTCTGGGTAGTGAGATTGTACGCCCGTGTGTATTGTTGTCTCTGGGTAGTGAGATCGGACGCCCGTGTGTATTGTTGTCTCTGGGTAGTGAGATCGGACGCCCGTGTGTATTGTTGTCTCTGGGTAGTGAGATCGGACGCCCGTGTGTATTGTTGTCTCTGGGTAGTGAGATCGGACGCCCGTGTGTATTGTTGTCTCTGGGTAGTGAGATCGGACGCCCGTGTGTATTGTTGTCTCTGGGTAGTGAGATCGGACGCCCGTGTGTATTGTTGTCTCTGGGTAGTGAGATCGGACGCCCGTGTGTATTGTTGTCTCTGGGTAGTGAGATCGGACGCCCGTGTGTATTGTTGTCTCTGGGTAGTGAGATCGGAAGCCCGTGTGTATTGTTGTCTCTGGGTAGTGAGATCGGACGCCCGTGTGTATTGTTGTCTCTGGGTAGTGAGATCGGACGCCCGTGTGTATTGGTGTCTCTGGGTAGTGAGAGCGGACGCCCGTGTGTATTGTTGCCTGTGGGTAGTGAGTTCGGACGCCCGTGTGTATTGTTAAATAAATAATTCTTTGTCTGTTGGAAATTTAAAAAAAAAAGAGTAGCTAACGGCGCTGCTCGGGCAAAATTTCGAGTTAAAAATCTACCCAAAGTATTTCAGGATCCTCGCCGGTGCTACGGAGTTCGTACACTGAGCTGAGGTTCTACTCCAGACTTTAGGAGTAGAACGGAGCACTTATGGGATACACTCGTGTGTTCCGTGATGTTGATCTGTCGACTAAAGTAAAATAAGCTAAGATGGAAAACATCCTGACCAATAAAAATATGTCATTTGCAACGAGAAATAGGAACATGCTAAGAATAACATGGACAGACAGAAAAACCAATGACCAAGTCCTACAAGAAACAAATGAAAATTGTAAACTGATTAGAGAAATAAGACGTAGACAGTCAACATTTTTGGTCACGTTATGAGAAGAAATAAATTGGTTAACTTTGTGACAACTGGTAAGATTGAGGATAAAAGAACAAGAGGAAGGCAGTGAAGTAAATACCTGGATGATTTGACCACGTTTTATGGTCGAGACAAGAACATTGAAGTGATCCACGACTCTGGTGATTGAGTGAGATGGCGAAACATGAACGCTTACGCTTACAGGCATGGCACTTCATGATGATGATGATGTTCTGTCCCTTTTCACTATTTTTTTTTCCACATGTATTCCGTTTAATGTGGTTTTATTTCGCACAAACCAGTGTGTATTTACAAGATGGTTTGTGTATTTTCTTTTACATTTCCAAATACAAGACACCACACGTCAAATGCTGCAAGATCCTCTAAATGTTTGTGTAATAACTGAATACTATTTATTATTCTGGAACGGCAAATGTAGCGATGTGTGAATTAATATCCATAAATGTTAGTTAGTTAGTTAGTTAGTTAGTCGCAGTTCAAACTTCACAGCAACGGGTCGTCCCCATTATGCTCCGTTCCTGTGCCAGTGAATATCACACAAAACGATCCCCACTGCCCAATGTGAAAAGTGGAAAAGACAGGAGTCTCGACAAACAATAGCCCGCACAGATACACTGTGCATAATGCCGCCACCAGAATGTCAACAAACCAGTCCCCCACGAAACAGCCAGTTCATCTCTGATAGGATCGGCAGTATTTTCCTATCTGAATGTTTCCTAGATGTTCACCCACACAGTCCACGAAAATACAGTTCATCGCTGATGGCAGTGGCAGTCAACCAGAAGCCCAGCAGCTACGCATTTCTGCATAAGGCAAAGACCAGTCAACTCTGGGACAAAGCCACATGCAATAACTCCGAACATGCAGTCACGTTCCAAAGAACCTCAGGCAGATTAAAAAAGCATTTCACACGAAACTCACAGCTCACAGTGTCGCACCACGCACTCACTCAGTAGCAGGGCGACGGAACCATCAAGCCTCCTTAATCGCCTTTTACGACATGCGTGGTAGGCTACAGTGTTACTATTCTTTGCTTCCCTTATGGGCCCCGGTAACACACGGGAGATCCATAAATGTTGTTTTCCGTAAGTGAAATTCCAAAGAAAAACTTGCAGTATAATTCAAAATAAACCAATTGACTCCTTGTAAATTTGTCTGTTCAACTGGTGGACGGACGTGAATCTGTAAACAAAAATGTTGAATGTTTTATATCAAATAAGGTTTTCATTGGGTTTTTCAAAAGTGCATCGATGCTTTTAAAATTTTAATGTTGGTAAATAAGGGCTCGCGGTTCTCCACGGGTTCAGACCCCGCCACATTAGGTCCCACGTCCCGTTTTGTCAATCGATGACCGCGTTTGCATGTAGTCCTGGTAAGATTAAGTGCAGATACTACACTTTCGTTTTAGCCAAGAGGCAGAGAAGTAAGATCCATTCTTTTATTAAGGTATATGGCCTGAAACAGGCCCATGACGCTTGTGAATGAAATAAGAATAACAATGTCAAAAAAAAAAATAAAATACAACGATAATTTCATGCATCATATGTTAATTAAGGAGGAAAAAAAACTTACATATTGCTGGTGAACATAGCTGTAAAATTTTGTGTTTGAGTGTCCTGAATATTAAACATCTGTTAATTTCTAGGGCAGAGGGTTCCCCAGGAGCAAGAGCTGTCCCATGAGGTTCCAAGTCCCTGTGTCATTGTGATGACCGCCTCTGCTGGTGGCCATTTCTAGATCAAGTACAGATAAGTCAGTCCACCCTTAATTACTGTCGTCATACAAGAACAGATACTACACTTTGATTTTAGCCAAAATGCCGTGAAACAATCCAAAGCGTTGATTTTATTTTTTATTTTTTTTTAAATCAATAAACGTTTATTTCGTTCAAAGCAGTTTGCACGGTGCACTGTGTGTGTGTGTGTGTGTGTGTGTGTGTGTGTGTGTTGTTTTTTTTACACATTTTCGAATACAACATATACATTCATATACACATGATAATATTACATTCATGGCATGGTGTAATTACCTACATATTACGTGTTGATGATGGTGGTGGAGTAATCATTTGCTCTAATGCATACTAATATCTTTCAATAAAAATTCTTTCATACTCCACGTATTTTCATTCACTCTTAATTTTATTTACACAAGTTTAGCGGTATGAGCGAATCTTTTCATACTCCAATTATTCTCATTCACCGTTGCATTATGAACATGGTATGTGCCTACAAAATTTTCCATACATTGAACATCTCAACAAGCATCCCATTTTACAAAGTAACCTGCAAAACAGTCATATATGGCGTTTGCCTGAGGGTTCACACGAGAGAGAGAGAGAGAGAGAGAGAGAGAGAGAGAGAGAGAGAGAGAGAGAGAGAGAGAGAGAGAGAGAAAGAGAGAGAGTGTGTGTATGTGTGTTTACTGTGTGTGTGTGTGTGTGTGTGTGTGTGTGCAAGTCAAAGGAATGCATGAAGTTAGCTGCATTGGATAACAGTACATTCATTCATTCATTCATTCATTCTTTCATTCATTCAGTAAACATGTCCTTTGCAGAACCTCGCTCCCGTAACAACCTTCCGGAAAACTCTCGATCATAAGCAAGATGTCCCGCGTCCGATATACTCATCTGGAGAATATCCGCCACACCCTGCACCCATCTTCTCTTGACCTTCCTCTTCCTCTCTTCCCTGGCATATAATACAAGGTGCTGAATAAATAGGATGTTTGGCCTATTACAGGCTTGACAAAAATTCATTGCCTCACATAAGAGTCATTGTGAGTGTGAACCGTCCGTCCGTCCAATTTGTAAAAAAAAAAAAAACTTTCCACCTTGTTTCAACCAGCCCGTGCGGCATCGGTTATAATAGCAGTGGTTCATGGTGCGTAGATTATTACTTTATTTATGTGCCAGTAAAATCTGACTTATATTGTGCGCAGACAATGTCTGTGACGTTGGGTTGGGGGTCTAGTTGTCCGGCAAGTCCTTTTTTTTTTGGGGGGGGGGGGGTGTTTTGTAAATCCTGTCCCTGGTTCGGTTGTCCCTGCTGTTGTCAACCTGTTCCCGTTGATCATCTCACGTGTAGACCTAGCATACCGGTACTGGTCATTGTCCTGGTCTCTCTGTCCCCGTCCCTGATGGTGTCCTTGCCAAGAGGGATTGCTCGTCTTGTCACCCTCCTTCCGGCTCCTCCGGGTAGGGGCCAAACCACGCACATCCCGTCCAGGTCACCCCGCAATCAACCGCCCATCTCAGGGCACCCCGGACATCCACTACAATGGAAAAGAGTGGATGTCCGAAAAAAAGGAATTTAGGTACATAAAACATGGACAATAAAGGTACAAACTGACATTCATCGGGTGCAGACATTCATGGTGGTCTGCTGATTTCCTGCCCAGATTTTCGCTGCTTTCCTGATTCTCATCGTATTTGTTTTTGTTTATGAGCATCTATTGTCTGTGGTTTTCTATTTTATCCGCGACTTTATTCCTTTATTTATCTGCCTGGGTTGATTATTTATTTGTTTATATATTTAACTCGTTTGTGGTAATTATTTATCAGATCTCTTATGTGGCATATTTATTAATTTACTTTATTTGGGTAGAGGTTATGTGTCTAGCTGTTTAGGTTTGTTTGTCTAAAGAGTTTAATTTGGTAGTAAATATATTTGTATGTTCTTCCTTTATGGAGTGTTTGGTATCTTTTTCTATTCCCATCCTGGTGTATGACCCGTTGCATCTCTTCTCCGTTGCCTAAGGGTCTTTCCTTGGTTATTCGTCATCACTGTTAGTTGTTTCAACGGATTGAAGGTTACTGTCCTCTTCATTCGGTGGTTGTCGTTTATATATCTTTCCCTGTTCTTGCTATAAATTGATTGACCAGTTTTTGCAAGTCCTTGTCTCCGTCCGTCCGCAGGCACTCTTTCCGTCCGTCCGTCCGTCCAATTTGTAAAAAAAAAAAAACTTTCCACCTTTGCGTGTGAAAGTAAAGTGTAAGACCTTTTATATAACAGGGGAAATAGAAAAATGCTTTATAAAATTCTCAAATGTCTAAAATAAAGCCTTCACTTTTACAAAAACTTTAAAGATAATCTAAATTTTTACTCCGTTATTACTTCCTTATGTAACTGACGTTATTTTATATGTAAATAATATCAAAATATAAGATAAGTACTCAGTTATTTAAATCACATAATACATGTATACTATTATTAGTAATGTCCCCTGAAATAACGGTTATGTTATTATACTGTGTGGCGGGGTATGGGTATCCCCAATCAAAGTAGAAGGGGAAAGGTGCCCCCCCCCCCCCCCCCCCTCCCGCTAGCCTACTGAACATCTTTGGGCAAGGTGGAGTACACGTTTATGAAAAACATACTGACCATCGAGAAAAAGGGTGTTGGGGTGCTACATAGAACCTGTACTTTTGCATGGATGTGAATCATCAACAATGAGCTAACAAGCTGAAAGACATCTGAAGGCTGTAGAAATGTGGTTTCTTAGGAAAAATGCAAAGAAAACCACAAATAAGCAGAAAAACCAATAAGCAAGTCTTACAAGAAACAAATTATAATTGTAAACTGATTAGAGAAATTAGACGTAGATAGTCAACATTTCTGGTCACGTTATGAGAAGAAATAACTTGGAGAATTTGGTAACAACTAGCACAATTGAGGGGAAAATAACAAGAGGAAGGCAGAGAAATAATGGTGGCCTAACCACATGGCATGGTAGAGACAAGAACACTGAGGTCATCCACGACTCTGGTGATCGAGTGAGATGGCGAGACATGACCGCCCACGCTTACTGGCATGGCACATGATGATGATGATGATGATGATGATGATGATGATGATGATGCTTTTCTGTCTCTTTTGACTATTTTATTCACATGTCTTCCGTTTAATGAGGTTTTATTTCGCACAATACAGTGTGTATTTACAAGGTGCATTGTGTGTTTTCTTTCACATTTGCAAACACAGCGAAGACCCAAGACGTCAAATGCAGAAAAATTCCCTAAATGTCTGTGTAATAACTGCATCATCATCATCATCATCGTCATCATCATCATCATCATCATCATCATCATCATCATCATCATCATCATCATCATCATCTTCCACTTCTGCCGTCAAGCGGCGTGGGGAGGAATAATTTGCGTTCCAGCGCCCGGTGGGCGGCACTGGATAGTGTCATTCCGTGTGCTTGTACAATGTCTCTGATGTCCTCAATCCATTTTCTTCTTGGACGTCCTCGTAGTCTCGTAGCAGATGATCTTTGATGTAAGGCCAGTGATGGTAAATGCTGGTGTTGCATTCTAACAACATGGCCAAACCACTTGATCTTCTGTCTTTCAATAAATGTGGCACAAGGTGTTGATCCCAAAGTCTGTCTGATAACAGCATTTCTTACTCGATTTCGGATTGTTAAGTTGGTAGCTCTCCTCAGGCGTCTCATTTCGCAAGTGTAATTTGGATAAAGTCCAAGTTTGAGATTGGTAGCATAGGTTTGGTGTGAATATGCTGTTTATTATCTGTCGTTTTGCGGACATGGGTATATTTGGATGTTTCAGTAAGGGTGATAGTTGATATGTAAGTGCACTAGCTTTTTGACATCTGATTTCGATTTCTCTGTCCAATCTGCCATCTTCTGTGATCATACTTCCAAGATATTTGAATTTTTTAACTTGTTTCAGAGGTGTGCTATTTATCTGTATACTTAGTGGGCCCGGCGATCTGCTAACTCGCATTACTTCGGTTTCGGCTGTATATATAATCATATTGTATCTCCTGCATGTTGAAAGCAATACGAACTAATAATAAAAATCTGGAAGACAGAAGAATTACCCATGACTGGAAAGAGTATTATTGATACTTATCTTTAAGAAAGGAGACAAGTTCCAATGTGAAAATTATAGAGGGATATCACTACTGTCCACAAGCTATAAGATACTATCCGCGGTATTACAAAATAGACTAAAACCATTTTCAGAAGACATATTTGGTGACTACCAGGCGGGTTTTAGACAAAACAGATCGATAATAGATCAGATATTTATCTTACGACAAATAGCCGATAAAACTTGGGAATATAAAAGAGATCTCCATAACATTTTTGTGGATTTTAAAAAGGCTTATAATAGTGTCCATAGGAATAGTCTATGGAATGCTATGCGGGAATTTGGAATACCAAGGAAGTTAATCAACATGACCAGACTATGCATGGAAGATACTTATAATATAGTAACATATAAAGGCAGGAAATCAGACCCTTTCCAAATAACATCTGGCTTGAAACAGGGTGATGCACTATATCCGGTACTCTTCAATCTGGCTCTAGAGAAAGTTGTAAGGAGGGTAAAGGAGGAATGTGCTATTGGGGGGGGGGGGGGGACATCCAGACTGCTTGGTTATGCAGATGACAGTACATATTATAGGGGAAATGAACAAAAGACATTAGAAATATTGACTCAATTAAAGGAAATATCCCAATATATGGGTCTGGTTATCAATCAAGATAAGACAGAATATATGGTAATTTCAAGAGCAGGAACGGCTAAAATTTCTGGCCACATACAAATAGATAATATGACCATTACAAGAACGGAAACATACAAATACCTGTGTACAATCTTCAACTGCTCCAACATAATAAAGGAAGAAATGCAAACTAGAATCAATTCTGGAACTAAGATATACTATGCACTACAACATCTACTAAAATCAAATACGCTATCTCGTAACACCAAAATCTCATCTCATCTCATCTCATCATGTTCCTCTTGTACCTTGCGTTGTCGAGGTGAAGTATAAACTTCGTGAGAGTGCCCGATTATGGGCTTCATATATCGACATTCCCATGGGTTCTGCTATTCCCTCCGTCCAACGTTTACGTGGTCGGCCTCTTCCTCTGTTTCCATCTGGTCTGTACATCATTGCTTGTTGTGGCATGCTGTTGACTGGTAACCTACTTGCATGGCCAAACCATTTGACTTGCTGCTTTCTAATAAAATCTAGTGCTGCTTTAACCCCCACTTTAGTCCTGATTTCTTCATTTCTGATCTTATCTCTTCTTGATACGTTGAGTATTCTTCTCAGGAATCTCATTTCTGTTGTTGTGATTTTTCTTTTCTCTTTTTCTGTCATTGTCCAGGTTTGGCATTGGTAGCACAGAGTTGGTAGGAAGATTGTGTTGTAAAGTGCTTTCTTAGTAGTTATTGATACATAGTTTGTTCTTTAGTATTGGTGCCATTTGTCCAATGAGTTGATTTGCCTTATTGCACCTATTTTCGATCTCGTCTTCTGATCTGCCATTTGATGATATTATACTTCCTAGGTACTTGAAACTCTTTACTTGTTTCAAGGGATGTTCGTTTAGGTGAATTGTTGTTGTTTGTTCTTCTTTAGTTATAGTCATTACCTCTGTTTTGCTTGTGCTAATTTTCATGTTATGTTCCCTACACATTTCGTTTAGACTATTCATGTGGTCTTGTAATTCAGCTTCTGATTTTGCTATTAGTGCTTGGTCGTCCTGCAAACAGGAGTTCTCTAATGTTTAGATTTGCAGATGGTTCTTCTTCTGTGTTCTCGTCATGCGGTATTCTTGCTGTCTCTGCTTGGCTGGTTTCTTTACATATGTTGTCTATATATGTTATGAATAAGAGAGGGGACAGGACACAACCTTGTCGTACTCCAGATCTTATGGTGAAGGGTTCTGAGTGTCCTCCAGTTGCTCTCACTATGCATTCACTGTTGTTGTATAAACTTCTACATAGATTTGTTGGATGTGTACTCACTCCATATTGTTTAAGGATTTCCCACAGCTTGTTTCTATCTACCCTATCGAATGCCTTTTCTTGGTCGACAAAGGCTAAGTAGAGTGTTTCATTGAATTCGATTGATTTTTCTATAAGTTGTCTAAGAGCAAAAATGGCATCTGTGCATCCTTTGTTTTTCCTAAATCCAAGTTGCGTTTCGCTTAGCTGGGGTTCTAAAGTAGTTCGTAATCTTTTTTCAAGAATTTTGCAAAATATTTTCCCAGTATGACTCAACAGTGAAATGCCTCTGTA
This sequence comes from Cepaea nemoralis, assembly GCA_014155875.1. NCBI lineage: Eukaryota > Metazoa > Mollusca > Gastropoda > Stylommatophora > Helicidae > Cepaea > Cepaea nemoralis. The sequence continues at coordinate 282,725 of JACEFZ010027911.1, read as the reverse complement.
TTGTGTGCAGTCTCTTTTGCTACCTTCGTTTTTCCAAATTGGGATAATTATGGCGTTTCCGCAGTCTCGTGGTGTCTGTTGTTCTACCCAAACATGGTTGAATAGTCTATGTAGCCAAGCTGTTCCTATTTCTCTTGCTGCTTTAATTAGTTCATTTGGTATTTCATCCTGTCCCTGTGATTTGTTCAATGAGGCTAATCTGATGGCTTCTATAATTTCTTCTTTTAGTATGTCTGGTTCTGATTTTTCGGTGACATCTGTGTAGGTCTCTTGAATTCCTGTGACATCTGATGGGATGTTGAGAAGTTGTTCGAAATACTGCTTCCATCTTATTAGGATCTGTTTTTGTTCACTTATTGGTTCTCCATTTTCGCTGTTAATTATTTAAGTTGGGTCAAAGGGTTCTCCTCTGGTTCGCATTGCACTTATCTTTTTGTAGAGGTTTCTAGTTGCCTCCTTGTAGTTTTTATTTAGGGTTTCTCCATACTCTTCCCAGTCTTTTTGTTTTTTCCCTCTTTACTATTTTACTCACATGTCTTCTCGCTATTCTGTATTCTCTATAATCACATTCCTGTTTGCTCTTCAACCACTTTTTATATTTTTCCTTTTTTTCTGTTACCGCTTTCTTTACTTCTGCGTTCCACCAACTTGTTATTTTCTTTTTCCGTGTTCTGCGTGTTTTCGTGGTTCCGCATGTTGTTTTTGCAGTATTTAAAATGCTTGATTTGAACATCTCCCATTCTTCTTCCACTGTTTTTCTTTCTGTAGGTAATTTTACAAAGAGTTCAGTTAGTTCTTTCTCATAACTTTCCCTTACTGCCTCGTCTTTAAGGTTGTTTAAGTTTACTGATTCGAATGGCATGTATTTTCCTGCGCTTTGATTTCTTCTTCTGATGGTTCATATTGTGGCAACGACTGCTTTACGATCTGTGTTTATACTGAAATTGGGCACTGCCCTTGCATCTAATATATTTCTCTTTCTGTTATTTCTTGTTAATATAAAATCAAGTTGGCTTTTAGTATCTAGATCGTTCCATTTATACCAGGTGTATACTTGTGAATCTTTATGTTTATAGAATGTGTTTGTTATATAGAGGTTGTGTTGGCTGCAAAGCTCTATCAGTCTATTTCCGTTATCATTCTTTTCATTTTGCTGATCTCCAAATGCTCCCAGATGTTTTTCTATGCCCACTCTGTTATGTCCTAGTCTTGCATTGAAGTCTCCCATAACTATGATGTTGTCCTGCTTATCTTTTTTATTTAGCACGTCATGTATGTCTTCATAGAAGTCCTCGCATTCTTGCTCATTATTGTTTGCATTACATGGTGCTTATATCTGTACATATATTGTAATTGTTTGTTCTTTTATTCTCACTGTTATGATTCTTTCTGATATATATTTTATTTCTAGTATTCCTCTTGCTAGCCATGGTTCGATGACTATTCCCACACCGTGTCCTGCCCTTTCTTGCTGTTCTACTCCAGAGTAACAAACGGGTAACTGCGGTGGAGCTCCATGCATCCTTTCCCCTTTGTTCTGGTGTCCGCTATTCCCATCAGTCCAATTTTCCTCTCCTCCATTGTTTCTATACGCTCTTCTTCTTTACTATTGAAACCACAGCCGTTCATTGTGCTTATTTTTTGAATCGCTGATCTATCTCGTAGTCCATTTACATTGCCGGGTCGATAGCCGTTTGGGTCAGTCCGTTTATACTTCTTAGTTTTTCTACGAGCAGTATGAAGATCCCCTGTTGGCTTGCTAGGCCAGTCGCAGGTTTAGGACACTAATCTGACCACAGGGAGTCCATCCCCTATGGCGAGCCATAGCCCCGTTAGCCCATGACCTCGCGGTCATGGTTGCCCGGTCTGCACCACGTGGAGGTGGGGGTTGACTTGTGTAGTCTGCGGGTAATCGGCAGGCTACTAATTTTCGCTCTTCACCCCTCCCGGGAGAAGCTAGCCGATCCTAACCCTGCTGGCTGCAGGGCCAGGCGCATTCCACACCTTACAGACCAAAATCACAATATACAAAACACTGATTAGACCAGTTGTACTGTATGGCTCTGAAACCTGGAGTATAACTAAAGGAGACGAAGCCTTGTTACAAAGCTTTCAGAATAAAGTCTTAAGACGCATCTTTGGACCCATTAGCGATACACAAAGTGAAGAGTGGAAAATAAGAAGTAACAAAGACATATATGATCTGTTTAAGTCCCCGCTAATCACTGGTATCATGAAGGCTAATAGACTACAATGGATGGGGCATATAGAAAGAATGGAAATAATAGGGAAACAAAACTCGCTTACACTCAGGAAATAAATTACCGTAGACCTCGAGGTAGACCAAGAAGACGGTGGAGAGATAATATATATACAGACCTACAAGCACTTGGAATCACCCACTGGCAAGAGAAGGTCCACCAGAGAGACGAATGGAGACGGCTTGTATCTGCAGCAAAGAACCTCAATGGCTCGGAATGCCGAAGAATAAGACTACTAGAAATAGTGTGTATTGACTACGCTTGGTTTCAAAAACGAGCGAGCGGAGAAGTAATTTCAAGGGACATAACTTAAAGTAACATACATGTGCTTTAAGATTTAAATAATTATAGTATTTCTCTTTATCTTTTGTAAAGTTTTTATATAAATTACCAAATGGTGATTACGGCATAAAAGACTGGATAACAATTTTAAGTAATCTTCTAAGATTATGTAAAACGAATGACTATATTTTACGAGTGGGAAAATGTTAGAAGCCATCTTTCTATTACTCGTTAATATTAAATACAGTGTTTTATTCTTTTAATGTAATATATAAGCATATTATATTGACTAAGTTATTTTTGACCAGCCTTTCAAAGGCCGCAATCACCCTCAAAAATAATATCCTGTATGAGTAAAGACTTCTCCTGATAAAGGAGAAACCTGCTTGTGGACAACAATCACTTTCAAATAAAAGCGCAAATCCAATGTGCAGTGTCACAACCAGCCGGCTCAGTGGCGAAGTGATCAAGGACGCAGTTCGTAATCCCGCTTTCGGCATACAGCTGCGGGCGATATGGCAGCAGATCACCTTGCGTTTCTTTTTTACGAAAATGGTATGGGTGCCGGTCGTTCAGAAAGCAATGGCAAAATACTGAACGGAAACTTGCCAAGAGATCACAACAGCAACAATAATAAAAACATGCTGGTGTTGACTGCGACGTCCTGTAAAGGATATGCAACTGACTAACTGTCATAACCACGGTTCATGTATTCTCGATACAGAGTTGATAAACTCTTTGGCAACATTGCGAATTCGCATTGTTGGAAGCATATTTTCTGACGTGTCAATTTACGCTATAATATATATATATATCTATATTTATAAAACAAAGTGTATGTATGTAAATATGTATGTATATATATATGTATGTATGTAAATATGTATGTCCTTTATTTGTTCGCGAACGGCCCATCCGATTGAGATGAAATTTTCTACACGCCTTCCTTTCATTCCAGAGCTGTCAACTGTCATAGTTTTTTTTTCTTCTTCCTCCTCCTCCCTCCTCCCCCTCCCAAAATACGTACGTAAATATATGATGATGATGATGAAAGAATCCCCGAACCAAAACGCTAGTGAAAGGGAAGAAAATGACGTGACTACACAGAATCGTCACACGGCAATCATCATCATCAAGTGCCGTGCCGGCTGGCGTAGGCGTTCATGGCTCTCCGTAGATCTCAGTCTTTGGTTTTTTGGATCAACTCTGCTGCTGATATTCCTCCATGCCACGGCAATATCAATAACAATTCATCTTTTTATGTGTAAGGAAGTTATCTACAGTCGTGTAGAAGGGAAGAACTAGACGAGTATGAATTCGGAATGGCGAACTCTCTCCCCCTCTCTTCTCCTCCCTCTACCTCCTCCCTCCACCCTTCTCCTCTTCCTCCTCCCTCTCATCCCTCTCCCTCCTCCTCCTCCTCTCCTCTTCCTTCTCCCTCTTCCTCTCCCCTCCTCCTCCATCCTCCTCCCTCCTACTCCCTCCGCCTCCTCCCCCCTCCTCCCTCATCTTCCCTCCTCCTCCCTCTCCCTCCTCATCCCTCCTCCTCCTGCCTCCCTCCTCCTCTTCCTGCCTCCTTCTCCCTCATCATCCTCCCTCCTCCTTCTCCCTTCTTCTCCCTCTTCCCTCTTCTCCTCCTACCTCCTCCCTCCTCCACCCTCCTCCTCCCTTCTCCTCCTCTTCCTCCTCCCTTTCCTTCCTCCTCCTCCTCCCTCTACCTCCTCCTCCCCCTACCTCTTTCCTCCTCCCTCCTCTTCCTCTTCCACCTCCCTTTCCTTCTTCCCCTTCTCATTCTCCCTCCTTCCTCTCCCTCCTTCTTCCTCCTCCTTCCTTCTTCTCCCTCTGCCTCCTCCCTCCTCCTCTCCCCTCCTCCTCCCTCCTCCTCCTTCTCCTCCTCCCTCCTTCTCCCTTCTTCTCCTCCTCGTCCCCTCCTCCTCCTACCCTCTTCCTCTTCCCTCCTCCTCCTCCTCCTCCTCCCTCTTCCTCCCTCTCCCTCCGCCATCCTCCTCCTTCTTCTCCTCCTCCTCCTTCCTCCTCCTCCCTCCTCCTCTCTCTTCCTCCTCCTCCTACCTCCTCCCTCCTCCTCCTCTCTCCTCCCTTCACATTCCTTCTCCTCCCTCTTCCTCCTCCTCCCCACTCCTCTCTCCGCCTCCCTCCTCCTCCTCCTCCCTCTACCTCCTCCCTCCTCCTCCCTTCACATTCCTCCTCCTCTCTACTCCTCCTCCCCTCCTCCTCTGCACACCAATAAGCCAGACATGGGACAACGGATACTCACGCAAACCTCAGGTCCTGTATGACATCACACTGATGTTGGACAACAGGATGCCTTCATCCGACATACAGGACGTCGCGTTGGAGCTCAAGCCAACGAACACAAGCAAGCAAGCAAAGATTTATAAACTCTTTGTCTATAGTTATGTACCGGCATATGAGTTATAATAAATAATGATACAATCTTTTAGACATTTTCAAAGTTTACATAAAAATAATGCATAATGCATAACATTGTAACTCATCTTTCTATACTTAAGAAGTTATCTAAAAGATGTTGAACAATATCATCGCATCTTTAGTGTTTTCCGCCATCATATCGACACGATTCGCTTGACAGCACTTCTCAGCGCTATCAAGCCAAGACGCCTTACACATTTCAAGCAGCGGGGGGAAAATGGCACGTCGTAATAGCACAAAGAAACAAGCAGCTTCCAAGATGCATAGTGAGAAAACCGACCAGACTATCAAGAAGACGAACCTGCCTTTGGAGAGTCTGCATGCAAGCTGTAATAAAGTATCTGAACCTACAGTCAATGAAACTACCAATAAGAAGAGCGACGACTACCCACAGACGAACACAAAAACTTGTGAGAGGAAGGAGGACCAAGACACCAGAATCAGAAACACTGATTCAAACACAGTCAGATGGGTGGTCAAGCGGCTAAAAATGGAGCTTACTGATCAACAAATACAGAAGCAGCTGCAGGAAGAAAATCTTCACGTCAACATTTTGAAGGCAGAGCGGATTCTTACCTACTCAGAATTAAATGAGATGCTCCACACCAGGGACTGGGCGAACCCAAGCCGGGTCAGACAGACAGACAGACAGACAGACAGACAGACAGACAGACAGACAGACAGACAGACAGATAGATAGATAGATAGATAGATAGATAGATAGATAGATAGATAGATAGATAGATAGATAGATAGATAGACAAAAAGACAGGGAGGGAGGGAGGGATAGACGGAGGGATGGGTCTATTAGACAGACAGACAGACAGAGATAGATAGATAGACAAACAGACAGACAGACAGACACAGACAGACAGACAGACAGACAGACAGACAGACAGACAGACAGACAGACAGACAGGGAGGTAGGGAGGGATAGACGGAGGGAGAGACAGAGGGATTGGTCTATTAGACAGACAGCCAGACAGACAGAGATAGATAGATAGACAAACAGACAGACAGACAGACACCGACAGAGAGACAGACAGACAGACAGACAGACAGACAGACAGACAGACAGACAGACAGACAGACAGACAGACAGACGGGAACGGGAACTTATATGACTACTTATATGAATTAAATGAGATGCTCCACACCAGGAGCTGGGCAATGCCGGGCCGGGTCAGACAGATAGACAGACAGACAGACAGACAGACAGACAGACAGACAGACAGACAGACAGACAGACAGACAGTCGGTAACGGGAACGGGAACTTATATGACTACTTATATGAATTAAACGAGATGCTCCCCACCAAGGACTGGGCGAAGCCGGGCCGGGTCAGCTAGTGTGTATATATATATATATATATATATATATATATATATATATATATATATATATATATATATATATATATATATATATATATATATATATATATATATATATATAATTTACGCTGTTGTTATTTTGAATTGATATTCTAAAAGATACTGTGAGTTTTTAATTTGGAATTAATATTACCGAAAACATCAAATTATTGAAATGAATTAAAATATCACTACATTTGTCGTTGCAAGGGACCACTACCAACTTCACCAGCCTGGTACTGTAGTTTACTCTGTTACTATTCTTGGGGCTGCGGCTAAATCGACACCAGCTTTTATTGTTAGTGCTTTAACTGGTCCAGGAGGTGTGCCTTATGGGGGAATCATGAACCTGCAAGGTTCCAGGTTCCCACTACGTGGTACTTTCACCTGTCAACAGGACAGAAAGCCGTGTATGACAAGCTACACGGTAAAATATTCTCTTTACCATGCTTATGGATAGATATAATCTGTGTCTTCTTTTTGTTAATTGTTAAACCAAATTCAGAACAAGTATTGGAGAATGCAGATAGTAGATGTTGTAATTCTTCCTCAGAGTGGTTCGTAATCGCAGCATCATCCGCAAAAAGCAATCTCTCTGATTAGTACCCTGCTAATTTTGGTCTTGGCCTTCAATCTCTGAGCATTATAGAGGCCACCATCTGAGCGTGAGTGAATGTATATACCGTCATCCTGATCACGAAAGGCATATTTCAGTAGAAGTGAAAAGTATATCCCAAAGAGGGTGGGGGATAGTACACAGCCTTGCTTAACTCCCCTCTTGATTTCAAACTCTTCTGAAGTTGAGCCATCAAACTTGATTATACCCTTCATGCCTGTGTGGAACGATTCCACAATGGACAGAAGAGTTGGTGGGCAGCCAATCTTCTTCAGTGCTTTGAACAGACCCTCACGACTGACCAAATCGAATGCCTTTGTGAGGTCGATGAAGGCAATAAACAGTGGCTGATTTTGTTCCCGGCATTTTTCTTGCATCTGTCGCAATGAGAATATCATATCAATGGTAGACCGGTTCTGACGGAAGCCGCACTGTGATTCGGGGTAGACTTGATCTCCCAGGACTTGAAGTCTGTGCAGGACAATTCTGGGAAATAATGCAAATGCATTATACAATGCAAATGCAAAATGCAAATGCAAATACTGGCAAATGCTTTTGTTTTGACAACAACTAATCTGACTATGTAAGTCATGGCAGTAAGTAAAGCAATTACATGGCTCGAGACACAGACCTTCTCTCGGGCATGTTTCCCTAGCGACTCAATGAGTAAGCTCAGGAAGATAGCGATGGGGTGGGCCCGAAGACGGTGGCTGGTGTCTCTGAGGCGGTCACGGCTGGCAAAGATTAGTTTCATTTTCATGCCGGGGCATGCGGGTGTCCAAGAAAATGAGCAGGTTGACAGACATGCAGGTAAGGCTACTATTGAGGGAGGACGAGCCATGGACCAGGCTGATATACTGAATGCTCTACGACAGTGGTTCTCAACCGGTGGGAACGCCCCCCCCCCGGGAGGGGGAAATTTTAGGGTTTCCGTTGGGGGAAGGGGGGGGGGGGTTAAGATGATTTCAAGATCGCGTTAATACAAGAACCGATTACTTGATATTGTTTTTCCCTTCATACTTTGCGGTTCTGTGCGTCTCACCCTTCTGGAATTCATTTTATAACTTAAGTAGACTAGCAAATCACGTTTTATTAGACGTATAGAATTTTTCTAGGATGTGCTATTATACTTAGCTACTATCCTTACGTATACTGTATAGAGGCGGGGGGATTTTTAAGGAGGAAATAAGAAAAGGGGAGGATGACGTTCTGAAAATATGGTGAAGGGGGCACGGGTTAACAAAAAAGGTTTAGAATCACTGCTCTACGAGAAGTAAGTCGTTGGCGGGAACCAAGTGATGACTGTGAATCTACATCCATGGTCAGACTGCGAGAACAGCAAGTTAAAAGAGGTGTGGCCAAACAAGAACACTATGCAGGAACCAAAGAAGATTAATAAACCAACACAGAACTGTTGTCGTGAACCGCTACACGCTGCGGGATTTACTGAGGAGGGGATCTGCAGACATCAGACTGGTGAGATATTATTAGGACACTCACGGATGACCAGGGACGAATCTGCATATTTTTTTTAAAATTCGCCTGTCCTTTACATGAATGGCTCTCGTCGCTTCAGGGGTCACAGATTGTGAGAGTTGTATGGATATTTTGCTCTGGCCATGCGTGGGTACGGGGGAATGAAAAGGCTGATAGACTAGCAGGGAATTCACCTCTTGGTGGTAGTTTGCCTATGGACAAGGGTGAGATGGTTGTGCGCTTGTGGGACCGGGTGGAGAAGGCGGAGGAACAGAATGAGAACTCATATGTGGAACGAATGAGATTGCGGGGGATCGGCAGGGGTTCTGGTAGAATCTCAAACCTGAGAGTGAAGACGAGGAGAACTTTTAATCAGATAGCGGTAGGAACGATTAGTAGTATGTCACCAACCGATGGGTCAGGCATTACGGGATAAACTTCTCTCGCACCACACAAAAAGATTGTAAGTCGTACGAGAGGCATGGATTACACATTTTATTGCCGCTGGCTCTTAACACTACATCAATACACAAAACGGTCGCTAATAAGACACAGAATGGCCTATCACTAGTCGTTATCCTAACCCTACTTCTACTCTATCTACTTGGCTAAAGAAACACGCATCGACGCTAAGCGATGCGCTCACTATGAAGTCAGTCCCCAGTCTGACTCTATTCCTCCCGCGGCTACACACCACGCGGAAGGACCTTGTGTGCCCTTCGGCTTGTGCGTGCTGCATCACGCAGCACGCTCAGAATCGCCGTCTCCTCTTGAGTGGTATTCCACTCCTTCGTGTCTATCACGTAGGCGTGATTGCGCCGTGACCAGAGTGCTTACTCTCTGGCTGACACCTCCGTGTCTCATGAGAGAACTATTTAATAGTTCCCCTTCCTATCACCTACCCTGCCCTCATGTAGGGGCACTGAGTTACCTCTAATCTACTTGAGGTAGACCACTCATTCAGGGTGGTCTTCACTACTGCCTAGCTAAGTCTTTGACACACACCCTCCCCTCCTGTGTTGCGTTACAAACTTTGACTCATGGTTGTGACGCAAGAGGTTTCTACAAAATTAGTGTATCTAATTTGTGTCAAAGACTACTGATAACCTGGTTCTGGGTAACCCAATACACTTCTACTGACTATTGTCACAATGTAGTATCACTTTACTTGGCTACTAGTGATCGCCACAAACTTGTCTGGTTGGCGTGAGCCCTCTTCTCAATCGCAATATTATATTAATTAGAGGTTTGTCTGAACCGGACCATTGTCTTATAGACCTGCCCTCAAATAGTAAATTAACTCACTACCCATACAAAGTTGACTTTCTTAGGGTCAACACATGAATTGCTTCATGTCCCCCATATAATATTAAACAACCCTTACACAAGCTGTGTGCGACAGGCTTTACCTATCTCGCTTCCGCGTGTAAAGTTGTCTTTCACTGTTAAGTTAGTGTTTCGTTGTCTATTGTGTCCCCTGACCCGGAGTTATCTCCCTTTGCTCTCAAAAATGTATGTACTTTATATGTTTGTTTTTCTGGTTGTTTGCGTGTTTGGATCTAACCTACAGTATAATTTAACGCCTAACATATGTGTCTGTCTACATTATGTCTGTAAGTTAGTTTTCAAGTGCCATAATTCGGTTAAATGCGGCCACAAACAAGTGTATAACACTAATTCGTGACTACGTTTCCGTCTTATGAGACTTGAAATACTTTATCTAAGATCTACACTAAACTACACATAACACACTCAAGACAGTACATTTTCAACATCGAAAGCAAACGCTTGACGCAGACAAAAAATAAAAAGTCGCGTTGAGCGGCAGAAAAAATCCGCTCGTTGTCCTCACTCTCCCTTGTATATTTTCCATTTAATCTCACTGTCACACTTCTGTCACACATCTTTTATCCCACACAATTATTTAAAAACCTTGAAGTGACACTGTACAAATTTGGCTCAGTTTGAAAAAAAACAGTTGAGCTTAATGAATGTGCGTAACTTGCTGCACGAGTCATGTATTTACACAATATTTACATGTAAGAAAAAAGGGTTGATGGTTTGTACCCTGTTATTGTTAAATGGTATGTTCTATTGAAATCCTAATACTACTTAGTACTACTATTTTTTTTTAAACATATATCAAAGTTGTTACACCACTTTACTCTAATCTAAGGGAAGTAATCTAACTATCTAAAAAGAATGACAATACTGTGAGATGAGTTATATACCTTTTTGAAATGGGTGATGTGAAATGCTACAAAATTCTAAATAATTTTTAATGTTTAAATGAAAACATATATGATTGATATTTATAATCTAAATGATATAAATGATATATGTTTATCTGTATGATCCTATAAGGTATAAACTAGTTTTAATCCTAAATGATGAGGTTATTAAAGTGTTCATTAAGATGGAATGAAATAAAGTGAAATAAAATGAACTAAATGGTGCTGTTCTTATCCTACACTAAATGGTACTGTTCCTGTCTAAACTTTTTTATGTTAGTCTTTAATTAGCTGTTATTGAATTTAAAGTACTCTACTAATCTACTTTTAAGCTAAGTAAGTGGGTAAATTAATGATTTATTTACACTACAAAAAAAAAAAAATTATATTCCCTAAATCTAATCTAATCTATATTAAAGTAATTAATCTAACTATACGTTATCACTATCTTAAAATCGTTATAATACATATCACATTAAATCAATATATATATACATAGTATTCAAATATACCAGGTTAATGGTTGCCCTCACGTTTAGAAATTCCTCTCGTTGGCATAGTTTATATATCCACACTTATCCTGGGTATACTAAATACACTACACAGTCATACATGTGTCTTATGGGTATTCTAACACTCGTAGATCTCGCTGGTGTCGTAGACAAGTATATTCGTGTCTGTTATTTATGTATTGTTCTGACACAGTTCTTCCCTGATTAACATAGCTGATTCACCGGAACACAAATGGAGCATAGTAAATAATGAGCTGTCTATGTACACACGGTGATTCACTTGTTCTTGGAGCACAGTTCTCATTCTGTTGTCTACGGACACATGGTAGTTCACTGTTCTTAGCACATAGACCTGAACATGATGTCTATGTCTTTACATAGTATATTTTACACAGGATAATCTACGTGTACTAACTAACCATTCCTTAAACTACCTATTCATGTGGAATTTCAGGTATTTCTACCTCAGATGGTCGACTAAGGGTATCAGCCAGAATGTTGTCCTTACCCTTAATATGCTCTATACTAAAAGTATAATTCTGCAATATTAATGACCACCTGTAAATGCGGTCGTTACGATGCACCCCACTTTGTATGACCGTGATCGGGGAGTTGTCGGTCTGGACCACAAAGTGAACACCCGCTAGAAATCGATGTAACTTTCTCACCGAATAGATAACGCTTAGGGCTTCCAACTCTGATATGGAATATCTGGACTCAGCAGGTGTGATCTTGCGGCTCACGTAGCAAATCGGATGGGAGATGCCATCATAAAACTGGCCTAGTACTGCAGCGATGGAGATCCTGCTGGCATCTGTCCTAAGATAATAAACGAGCCTAGGATTAGGCAAACGGAGGATTGGTACATTGCTAAATAGGAGTTTCAATTTTGACAATGCAGAAATTAATAATGCATCTTTAACATTTAATTTTACTGATGCCTTTAACACATTTGAAAATACACTGGTAATTTCAGCTAAGTTCGGTATGAACTTACTGTAATAATTTACTAAACCCAAAAGGCTCCTGGCCTGCTTCTTTGTTGTAGGCATGGTCAGGTTCATAATTTTTGTAATAATTCTATTGTCAGTTTTTAGCTGTCCTTGTGAAATGACATGACCAAAAAAATCAATTTCTTTTAGGCCCAATTCAACTTTGCTCGGTTTGACCGTGAGACCGAAGAGTCGCAACCTATCGAAGACATGTCTGAGTTTCAGTAAGTGTGTTGTCCAGTCGTCTGTATGGACATAAATATCATCTATATAGGTCACTGTAGTCGTCACTCCATGTAGTACATCTCTAGTTAAGCGTACGAAAGTGGCAGGAGCGTTACGAAGTACGAAAGGAAGAAACCGCCACTCGTACAGACCTAAAGGTGTCGAGAAAGCAGTAAGATGGATGGGTTCAGTCTGCATAGGGACCTGCCAATATCCCTTAGTAAGATCCAATTTAGAGAAGATTTTGGAGGTGGACATATCTAGAATAAGATCTTCGCAGGAAGGAATTGGTTCTGCGTCGATCTTAGTGACGTTGTTGAGTTTCCTATAGTCCACACAAAGACGAATTGTGGAGTCTTTTTTCTTGACCAGGACGATTAGAAAGGAGTACTCAGATGTAGATTTCTGAATGATCCCACTAGCTTCTAAATTAAGAATTTCCTTATTTAGATTTTCCCTATAGCTGAGTGGGATAGAGTACGGCCTGTATTTGATAGGCTTAGAGTCCGAAAGAAGGATGGAGTGCTCGATCCTGTCCGTCCTACCTGGAATGTGGGAAAATATGTCTTTATATTCCGTCACTAATTCTATTGTCTGTCGTCGTTGCTCGTCTGTTAGTCCTGTTTCTAACCGTATGCACTCTAATGTAGCAGTCTTGTCTACAATTGGAACGGGTGGTTCCATCCCGTCGTCGTCTACCTAATTCAGTACGGTTGTGGTGCTAAGTGCGTTTTCTGTAAACTCACTAGGTGTGTGCATCTCGTCGGCTTTGCCAGTCTCGCTAACTAGTGTAGTTGCGTTTTGTATGTCTGTCGTCTGATCAATAGGTGTGGGTGCATTGTGTTCGTCTGTCTCTAATTCTGTCTCTTGTCGTGAAAAGTAGGTTTTCAACATGTTGATATGAAATATCTCTAAGTGTCTGTTTATCGATATTTCATACTCGACATCCGAAAGTTTTTGTATCACCTTGAATGGCCCTTGCCAAGAAGTTATCATTTTATTATGCTTGTCTGGTAGTAGCACCATTACGTCTTGATCAATTTCAAGTATTATGGGTGTAGCACTTTTGTTAGGACTGTGATGTTTGAGGATATCTGCACTGTTCACTGGAGTTAGTCCATTTTTCTCCTCCCAGGCGGATATTTCTTCATCTGTGCAGTGCCTTAGCTGGGGTAGACACCCAAGAATTAAATCAGTACAAGGGTTGTCTAATATTGCACATGTAAAGGTACTAGAAAGGAACGGTGTGTTTATACGGGCTCTTGCCAGAGGATAGGTTTCTATATTACCAGAAAACGTGCGGCACTTTACAGAGTCACCAGTATAATCCTTTGGATTAACAAGTTCCTTTTAATACCAATAATAGAGCTCCCACTGTCAAGCAAACATCGGCATGGCTTATCATTGACCAATGCAGAGTGAAACAGTAGATTGCCTCTGGAGGCTACAGCTGCGTTTGCATTCTCAAAGGAGGATATTACAATATGTCCACATGTAAGTTTGCCGTCTGCATGAAATTGGTGACATTGCTCACAATTATCAAAGTTTAAAATATCGTTTACACAACACACATCTTCACATTGGTTGAATGGTAACACATTCTCGACATCACACTCAGTCTCACTACCGCTATCAGAAGATGTATCAATTAACACTGCACTGTTGGCCTTCATACGTTGGCGTCCCAGACACTTATTTGAATAATGCCCGTAGCTAGAACAGAAGAAGCATTTGATTGCACGCCTGTATGCAGATCTCTTGTTTTGTTGCTTCTTAATGACCGTCTCAAGATGTGCAGGATAGTTTGGTGATTTATCACACATAGAATAAGTATCATGAAAAAGTTGGCAATATACACATTTAGGTAATTCTTGGTCTTTCTTGTCGAAATGGTTTTTTATTGCTACGATAGCTTTTAGGTTGGTCCTTAACAAAAGAGACTATTTCAGAGTCGATATTAGATGTTTTAAAAATATCCCTATTCGAGGAAAAATATGCCGAGCCTTTCTTTTCAAATTGTTCTATGGTCTCGATGTCTGACTGCTGAAGGAATTTAGCAAAAGGAGATGGTATTGTGGATATGACTTTATCCATGGCTATTAAATTTTTTTAAGTTTCTCATAGTCTTTTCCTATGTTTGCTGCATTGAGCCATCTATTTAGTACAGTTTGGACATTCGAGACATAGTCGATGAAAGTCTCACTTGGTTTTGGTTTTAAATTTGAAAACTGTACTTGATACCCAGGGGCATCAAGTAAAAAGTGTTGCATTATCCTATCATGGATGTACTGATAGTTAGATCTAAGATCAGTTGGTATTGATTTAATTACTTTAAGGGGCTCCCCACTCAGATTCTTCATGTAAATCATAGCCCACATATCGATTGGTACTTGGTGGTATTTAAACTGGTACTCGACATTTTCTGTCCAGGCTGATATGGAGTCTTCTTTACAGAATGGTTTAATAATGTTTTTATACTTATTAAATTTATTTTCTTCTTGCTGACTCTTTAGCTTTGTAGCAGAGATCTCTAAGTGTGAGTCTACTTCCATACCTTTCATCTTTAACTGTGTTTCTGATTCGACCTGTATTTGTTTCTCTTTCACTCTTGCCATTTCATCTATCTCTGTTTGCTTTAGTTCTCTCTCTTGATCTAATTGCTTTTGCTTCATTTCCTTCTCATGTTCTCTTTGTCGTGCACGTTCATCTCTCTCAGCATCTTTTGCTTCCTTAAATTTTTGATCAGCATATTGCTCTAATTCCTTTCCTTTGTACTCTAATTCTTTGCCTGCTTTTATGAAATCAGCTAACGTTGCCATGTTGTTGGGTAATTAGCTAGAGCTGACAGGCATTCAATTATTTACTCACTTATTTATATTATATATGTTAGGTATTTAACTCCCTGTGTACACAAAATATACTCTTGGATTATGCCTCGACAAATGGATCACAACCAAAAAATATACTAATACATCACACGCTGAAAAAGAGATGCATTATTAATCATATTGCA
This sequence comes from Cepaea nemoralis, assembly GCA_014155875.1. Classification (NCBI taxonomy): domain Eukaryota; kingdom Metazoa; phylum Mollusca; class Gastropoda; order Stylommatophora; family Helicidae; genus Cepaea; species Cepaea nemoralis. The sequence continues at coordinate 267,292 of JACEFZ010027911.1, read as the reverse complement.
TTCAAAATACTTTGGGTATACTCATCTTCACAATCCAGATCAATCAGGTACAATCGTTTGCCATCTCAGGTCCAATCGTTTGGCACAACGACAAACACCTTGTGTTACACTTCTAAACGGCTGTTGTTCACCCTGGTTTACAAGAGCATCACCAATTAACAAATTGTAAACGACATATGACTTTAGACAATTTCGTACAATCACATGCCCCCGGACAAAACAATGTAGAATAATTAATATTAAATGCCAATGTCCTGTCTTCGTTCTAACATCTTCTGCCTTCCTTACCTAATCTAGTTTAATCTATGGAAGTGTTGTGCAGACCGAGTTTTATTTGCCTAGCAAAAGTAGTGCCATCGTGACAATAACAACTAGAAAAGCTCAAGAAATAATTAAATAAATGCTTTAAAATAAATATAAACGTAATAATATTGTTGAAATAAATAAATATATTCAATAAATAACTTATATAAACCAATAATATATGATATAAAGCAACAATTCAGGCGAGCAGCCGCTTTGCGATTTGTCAACAATCTGTCGCTGAATGCAAATGACGTAACGCAGCTGTTTGTCAGTCACGCTACGTCACAGGCGAAGCGCTATTTTTAGATTTGAAAAATCAATATTGGCGCCGGCTCACTTTTCTTTGTGTATCGCTCCGCCATGAATCATATTTGACAAATATTCATAAATAAATAAGTAGTTATAACAATAAATGATAGAAAACTATATTAATAATACTTACAAATCAGAAAACATGTTCATCGATCACAAAACATTTCAATAAGCATAAATAAACATGATTGAACACGATGGGCACAGCTCGCTCGCAACTTGTACTAGTCTGCACACGTCATTATTCACTAACACAAATTAAACCCTGTTATTCACTGATAGTAATGCTATTTTAGAGCCGTGGGTGAGTGTTTTAGCTTGAACAATTGTTCAAGCCACACTTCTGACACCACTTTTATCCTTGCCTGTCACCAACCGATGGGTCAGGCATTACGGGATAAACTTCTCTCGCACCACACAAAAAGATTGTAAGTCGTACGAGAGGCATGGATTACACATTTTATTGCCGCTGGCTCTTTACACTACATCAATACACAAAACGGTCGCTAATAAATCACACACTAAGACACAGAATGGCCTATCACTAGTCGTTATCCTAACCCTACTTCTACTCTATCTACTTGGCTAAAGAAACACGCATCGACGCTAAGCGACGCGCTCACTATGAAGTCAGTCCTCAGTCTGACTCTATTCCTCCCGTGGCTACACACCACGCGGAAGGACCTTGTGTGCCCTTCGGCTTGTGCGTGCTGCATCACGCAGCACGCTCAGAGTCGCCGTCTCCTCTTGAGTGGTATTCCACTCCTTCGTGTCTATCACGTAGGCGTGATTGGGCCGTGACCAGAGTGCTTACTCTCTGGCTGACACCTCCGTGTCTCATGAGAGAACTATTTAATAGTTCCCCTTCCTATCACCTACCCTGCCCTCATGTAGGGGCACTGAGTTACCTCTAATCTACTTGAGGTAGACCACTCATTCAGGGTGGTCTTCACTACTGCCTAGCTAAGTCTTTGACATAGTATGACTCTTCGCTGGCTGTTGAACGAGGGGATGGAGCACGTATGGGAATGTCCTGAGTGCGGTGGTGTCGGTTCTTAACTCAACTCAACTCAACTTACAGGACAACGCTGTCAACATCAGCATCTTTCAGCTGATTGTTGATTTCTTGGCAAGATCATGCTCAGTAGTTTGCCATTGCTTTCTACATAATACAGTTAGAAAATATTATTATACATGCATACACCGTTGATAACATACATGCACTAAGAAATTACAATAATCAACCAATTGTTTACCAAAATTAGTCACTCTTCTCAAATAAAATACATACAACAAACATAAACATTCACAGATCACAAAGCAGTACTAGCATACACCAGTACATATATTACAAATACACGGCTCTCAAAAAGATCACAACATTGGAAATTCATCAGGACCCTACTCCAACATACAGATTATGTACAAAACATGACTCACCTCATGCTCGTATAAACTAACAATATACACTTTCAAACAAAATACAAACGTTCTTGCTATCACTCATACACCCAGACCAATAGTGCAGTATTCAACACAGAAACATACACCAAACATACACACTTCATTAGAGATATCATCACATACACCCACCAGACAGACTGTCTACCCTCCCTCTTGTCGCTGGACCAGGAGAAGGTTTTTGACAGAATGTCACACTAATATTCACACAAAGCACTAACACACTATAACATAGGACAGTATTATAGACAGTGGATACAAATCTTGTATACAAATTCTCAAAGTAAGGTACTGGTGAGTCATTTACTCACTGCCAGTTTCAGGATCACAAGATCTGTAATAAACGGGAGTCCACTATCACCAATCATGTATGTACTCACACTAGAACCACTCCTAGAAGCAATCAGTGAGGACACCAACATTAAAGGAATATTCATACATGAGTCTGGAGAGCGAAAACTAATTGCTTATGCAGATGACACCGCTTTCTCCCCTACAACATACACATCCATAGTAAATATACTCCACAACGTCAGATAGTTTGGTGAAGAAATTGGGGTCAAAATACGCATACAGAAATTTAATATAACGGGTCTGGAAAAGTGGAAGAATAAAGCGGATTTCCCCCTGGATCTAACAGTCACAGACAACATAAAAATATATTGGATCACATTTCCATGCGATGCCAGAAAAACACACACAGAAACATGGCATTCACTGACAAAACAAATTACAGACATTCTACATAGATACAAATACAAGATATCAACAATTTTTGGGAGAAGTTCAGTTGTAAGCAGTTCCATCATTTCTAAGATAATATATTTAGGTAAAGTGTTAGATCCCCAAAACAAACAATGATAATATATTTAGGTACAGTGTTATATCCCCAAAACAAACAATGATAATATATTTAGGTACAGTGTTATATCCCCAAAACAAACAATGATAATATATTTAGGTACAGTGTTATATCCCCAAAACAAACAATGATAATATATTTAGGTACAGTGTTATATCCCCAAAACAAACAATGATAATATATTTAGGTACAGTGTTATATCCCCAAAACAAACAATGATAATATATTTAGGTACAGTGTTATATCCCCAAAACAAACAATGATAATATATTTAGGTAAAGTGTTAGATCCCCCAAAACAAACAATCACAGACATAAGCAAAGACATCAGACATTTCACCTTCAGCAAAATAATTCACAGTATACAACACAAAACACTAATACAGGATACGAAACAAGGAGAACTGGCCCTACAAGAGTTATACACAAAAATACAAACACTAAGAATCAACCATACAGGACACATCGTCAATAAGTAATGTCTAGGTGATTCAACCACGCCGAGAATATAATATTATCATATGTGTATATGAATGTATATGTTGCATTCGCAAAATGTATAAAAGCACACAACACACTGTGAAAATACAGACTGATTTGTAGGTAAACAAAATATACTGTTTTGTAAATAAAACCACTTTACAAGGAACACATCCAATTGTAATAGTCGAAAGGGTCATAACAACATAACACTTATTTCAAGGGACATTAGGGTCAGCATGGCTGAATGGAAAAGAACGCATGTTCTTAAACATCCGGTGCGCTGATACTGAGGTAAGGGCTTCAACCCCTACACCGGACAGTCGGACTAAAATGTTGACCTCTCGTTCTTGATTTGGGAATGTAAATTACAAGTTCCTCTGAAGTCGGTGTGGGTTCGCTTGATGGCGAAAGACACTGGTATTAGGGAAAGCAAGCCCACATGCACTACTAGAAATAGTGTGTATGAACTACAATCAATCAATCAATCATGTGCCATGCCGGAAAGCGTGGGCGGTCATTACCAGCCATTTCACTCGATCACTAGAGTCGTGGATCAGCTCAGTGTTCCTGTCTCGTCCATGCCATGTGGCCAAGCCATCCAGGTATTTTCCTCTCGGTCTTCCTCTTGGTCTGTTCCCCTCGATCTTGCCAGTTGTCAATAAGTTCTCCAATCCATTTCTTCTCATAACATGTCTACGTCTATTTTCTCTAATCAATTTACGATTTTCATTTGTCTCCTGTAGTACTTGATCATTGGTTTTTCTATCTGTCCATGGTATTCTTTGCATTTTCCTCAGAAACCACATTTCTGCAGCTATCAGATGTTTTTCAGTTTGACTGCACATTGTCCAAGTTTCACATCCATACAAAAGAACAGGCTCTATGTATCCCCTTAACACTCTTATATGGACATGACCTGGGTTCAAAAATTAGCGAAGGGGGGGAACAAAAAATATCAAAGGGAATTTACTCAAAGTAACATAAATGTGCTTTTTGATTTAAATAATTATAGTACATTTCTTATATTTTGTAAAGTCTTTATATAAATTAACAAGGATTGGGTTCCTTATAAAAGGCCTTAAAAAATTTTAAATAATCTTTAAAGATTGTTAGAAATTATGGCTCTATTTTACAAGTGGGAAAATGTTAGAAGCCATCTTTGTATTTCTACTTGATATTATATTCAATGTTTTATTCGTTCAATGCAGTTAAATGTAAACGATTCCGCAACGATTTATTTTTGACTGGCCTTTAAAAGGCCACAACCACCATCAACTAATGATCTGTGTGAGTAAATACTTCTCCTGATAAAGGAGAACCGCTTTTGGACAAGAATCACCTTCACATAAGAGCGAAAATCCCATGTGCACTGTCACAACCAGCCAGATCCGTGGCGAAGGGTTCAAGGACGCAGTTCGCAAACCCGCGTTCGACATACAGCTGCGAGCGATTTGGCAACAGACCGCCTTGTTTTTCTGTTTTACGAAAATGGTATGGGTGCCGGTCGTTCAAAAAGCAATGGCAAACTATTGAACGTAAATTTGCCAAGAGATCACAACAGCAAAACTAAAAATATGCTGGTGTTGACTGCGACGTCCTGTAAAGGATATGCAACTGACTAACTGTCACAACCACGGTTCATATATCTTATATATAAATAAGGATCGTATGTCTGTCTGTCTGTCCGTATGTCCTTTATGTGTTCGCGAACGGCCCATCCGATTGAGATGAAATTTTCTACACGCCTTTCTTTCATTCCAGAGCTGTCAACTGTGATATTTTTTTAGTGTGAAATCGCCTGCTTACTCAGTATTATTTCATTTTTCATTTTTCATTATAATTTCATATATTTCAGGGGACCTAACTCCGTAAAAGTTATTTCAAGGGGCATAACTTTTCTGTATAACTTATAGTCATGTTGTGGCATCGTTTTCAAAGATTTATAAACTCTGTGTCCATAGTTATGTACCGGCATATGAGTTATAATAAATAATGATACAAACTGTAAGGCATTTTTAAAGTTTTCATAAAAATAATGCACAATGCATAACATTGTAACTCATCTTTATTTGCTTAAGAAGTTACTGTAGTCATGCAGGTGATTAGCAAGCGTTTTCATTAAAAATAATGGATGGTGTGTGGAAGGACATTCTTTTAAGTTACTTTTTTTGTTGTATGAATTTAATGAGAACTTATATGACTACTTATATGAATTAAATGAGATGCTCCCCACCAGGGACTGGGCGAAGCCGGACAGGGTCAGGCAGACAGATAGACAGACAGACAGACAGACAGACAGACAGACAGACAGACAGACAGACAGACAGACAGACAGATAGTCGGTAACGGGAACGGGAACTTATATGACTACTTATATGAATTAAATGAGATGCTCCACACCAGGAGCTGGGCAATGCCGGGCCGGGTCAGACAGACAGACAGACAGACAGACAGACAGACAGACAGACAGACAGACAGACAGACAGACAGACAGACAGACAGTCGGTAACGGGAACGAGAACTTATATGACTACTTATATGAATTAAATGAGATGCTCCCCACCAGTGACTGGGCGAAGCCGGGCAGGGTCAGCTAGTCTTATATATAAATAAGGATCGTATGTCTGTCTGTCCGTATGTCCTTTGTGCGCTCGCGAACGGCCCATCCGATTGAGATGAAATTTTCTACACGCCTTCCTTTCAGTCCAGAGCTGTCAACTGTCATAGTTTTTTAGTGTGAAATCGCCTGCTTACTCAGTATTATTTCATTTTTCATTTTTCATTATAATTTCATATATTTCAGGGGACCTAACTCCGTAAAAGTTATTTCAAGGGGCATAACTTTTCTGTATAACTTATAGTCATATTGTGGCATCGTTTTCAAAGATTTATAAACTCTGTGTCCATAGTTATGTACCGGCATATGAGTTATAATAAATAATGATACAAACTGTAAGGCATTTTCAAAGTTTTCATAAAAATAATGCACAATGCATAACATTGTAACTCATCTTTATTTGCTTAAGAAGTTACTGTAGTCATGCAGGTGATTAGCAAGCGTTTTCATTAAAAATAATGGATGGTGTGTGGAAGGACATTCTTTTAAGTTACTTTTTTTGTTGTATGAATTTAATGAGAACTTATATGACTACTTATGTGAATTAAATGAGATGCTCCCCACCAGGGACTGGGCGAAGCCGGACAGGGTCAGGCAGACAGATAGACAGACAGACAGACAGACAGACAGACAGACAGACAGACAGACAGACAGATAGTCGGTAACGGAACGGGAACTTATATGACTACTTATATGAATTAAATGAGATGCTCCACACCAGGAGCTGGGCAATGCCGGGCCGGGTCAGACAGACAGACAGACAGACAGACAGACGGACAGACAGTCGGTAACGGGAACGAGAACTTATATGACTACTTATATGAATTAAATGAGATGCTCCCCACCAGTGACTGGGCGAAGCCGGGCAGGGTCAGCTAGTTCTCGATAAAATTGTGAATTCGCATTGTTGGAAGCATATTTTCTTACGTGTCTTTTCTTTCGTTCGCTTGAAATATGTTTATAACTGCAATGTTGTCTCTTGTATGAATCTAACAGTCTTTTTTAGTTCACTCAGAGGTTCATAGAGTTTATCTTCCACTGTTGTCTCTCTAGGCCAGAAGGTTTGCCTACATATGTTATATTTTGGGCAGTCTTGGAGTATGTGCTCTGCTGTCTGCGACGCCAAACCACTTGTGCACATGGCTGAGTCAACAATCTTGAATTTTGTATACATTTGGTTGCGTAATCTATTGGGCCCTATTCTGAGGCGCAGAATAATGACTTGTTCTGGTCTGTCCATAACGTGGTAGTCGTCTTGAGTAGGGTTTGGTGGCCTTCTGACTGATTTGGTCATTCTTTTCTTTTGGTGGAATGGTCTGACGTGTCAATTTACGCTATTTAAATATCGGATTAGTCACTATTTCTCAACTAAGTTTTCAAGGGCATATTGTGCGTTTTTATTTGGAATTGATATTCTAAAAGATATTGTGAGTTTTTCTTTGGAATTATTATTACCGAAAACAACAAATTATTAATATGAATCCAACCATCGCTACATTTGCCGTTCCAAGGAACGACTACGAAGGTAACCACCTTCACCAGCCTGGTACTGTAGTTTGCTCTATTAATGATCCTGGGTCTGCGGCGAAACGGACACCAGCTTTTATTGTTAGTGCCTTAACTGGTCCAGGAGGTGTGCCTTCTGGGGAAATCGTCGACCTGCACATGTTCGACGTTCCCACTAGGTGGTACTTTCACCTGTCAACAGAAGGACAGAAAACCGTGTATGACAAGTTACACGGAACACAATTCACTTTACCAAGCCTAGGGGTAGATTTCTCACTAGACAATCTAGAGAACGAAAGAGACAGGCTGGCCTCACACTAGTTGCCTGTCATGATTACCCCTGAAGGAGTTAGAAAACTGGTGCACAGTTATACTGGGGAGGATAAGGCTGGGGTCTTCAGGCTGAACAATGGGGCTTGAAAGTGAGGTGCACTCTGCAACCCATAAAGGAAGTGCCCCATTACATTATATACGGATCTAACCACATGGGGTTATTAACAATAATCACAGCGTATTGATTACGATGCCGGGAGAAAGGCCAATTGCCCTACGTGTGGTCAAGATAACCACTGAGCAAATACATGTCCCAGCAGACGACCACTGATAACACCAACAGAAGCAATTGGTGTACACAGTATAGAAGATTTCCCGCCTTTCATACGAGAAACTCCTCCACAGAAAAGAACAGAACTGATTCCCATGTTTAATAGTCTAGTTTAGTTAAGTTTAGTTTAGTCGATAGATCAACATCACGGCACACGGGTGCAAACCATATGTGCTCCATTCTCCTCCTAATTCAAATCTGAGTCTGAGAAACTGAGCTCAGTGCACGAACTCCGAAGCACCGGCGAGGATCTTGAAAATACTTGGGTAGATGTTTAACTCGAAATTTTGCACGGGCAGCGCTGTTAGGCTACTCTGTTTCGACTTCCAACTGCCAATGGATTTTTTACGTGCGCAACAATACACACGGGCGTCTGATCTAACTATCCAGAGACGGGGAAATGCTATTACTAGAAGTCCACGTGAAAACAAATCCCGGTTTAATATTCAAATAGACACACACGAAGACAGGGACACACAAGAAAACAACACACAAGAAAACAATCTAAAAAATGAAGACTATGACGGTTTTCAAATCGTCAGTAATCCAAAGAAGAGAAAACGTTCAGACAGAAGACGACTGCTGTCACTAGACAGTATAGATACTGTCACACGCGATCTTTCATCAGCTAGATCCATACTGGAAAAAAAAGAAAGAACTAAAGACATTACAGAAGGTCACTATGACACAATTGCCTGGCAGTCTCTCTCCGCTTTTCGTAAATTAAAGCTTGAAGCAGAATAGTAAGCAATATTGGTCCTAACTACTATGTACCTGTGACCAATAGGGGTTCCCATAAGCCAATTCAACTTGATTCACTGTAAAATCTCATTAGCATAGATCTTTCTTGAAGGTTAAGACAGATGGCAATTAGTGGAGAAAATTGAGATTCCCTAACTTCTCACTAATCACGGTGCTCTTTAATGTGTATACGAGCAAGATTGCATACCTAGAAGCACCAGGGGTTGGAAGGATTCTAACATTTGCAGATGATATTCTTGCATACAGGCAGGGGAGAAATAGGGATCAAACAGCCCAGGAGCTACAGGTGACAGTGGACAAAGTGATTGACTGGTGCACTGAAATGAGTGCTGTCATCAACCCGGAAAAGGTGGCGGTGTTGTGGTGCTCTCTGGACAATAGGATTGTGAGAGATGATACCCCAAGCCTCACGATAGATGGTAGAAGCGTCAACAGAGAGAACAAACTGAAGTATCTGGTAATCACATTTGACAGGAGTCTGTCCTTCAAGGACCATGTAGAGACGGTTGTGACAAGATCTCAAAAGGGACTCAATGCACTTAAAACTATGGCTGCAATGGACACAGAGCAGAGAATGCTCTTCACACTATACCAGCACTTGATCCTCTCAGTGATTGATTATGGACTAGGAATGCTCACTGTCTCAAAGAGTCAGCTGGTGAAATTAGAGCGCATACAGAATGAAGCGATGCGGGTCATTCTGGGATGCACCAGAGACACTCCAGTAGTGTGTATGCGTTACATCCTTGGTCTTCCTACTGTTGCTGGTAGGCACAAGGTGATGCAAGCGAAGGCATACCTCAGAGTAGCTGCAGACACAGATCACCCGTTGCATGAGGCGCTGGACGTAGTTAAGGGTCAGAGACTGATAAGAGGGAAATCATGGATGGCTCAGGCGGAGGATACGATCAGACAGGTGTGCCCCTTGGAGAACATCAGGCGAGGAGAGGAGTGGGTCAGAGTGCCAGCTGTGCAGTCAGACTTGTGCAGAGTTGTAATAACATTGAACCGGGAGTGCAGGGAGTGGCCAGCGGGGGCCACGGAAGTGGAAATTCAGCAACTAATTCAGGAAAATTCAAGCCCGGGTGATGTGATTATCTACACGGATGGGTCAGTGTTGAGAGGTAGGAGAAGTGCCTGGGGGTTCTTGGCAAAAACTAATGGTCGGCGTTTGGTGCAGGAGAGCCTGGCGTATGATAACACTACATCTAGCTTAAGAATGGAGGTGGAGGCGGTCAGTGCGGCTTTCCGCTGGATAGAAAACACGATACATACACACATTGTGATTGTAACTGACTCAGAAAGCATGCTGAGAAGGGTGAGAACAGGTAGGCTTCGTGCAGAGTGGCTTGCTTCGCTTCGGAGGTCACGGGTAGTAAGCATCACCTGGATCTTTTCTCCTGGGCATGCCGGTGTGCTGGGGAATGAACAGGCGGACAGATTGGCTGGCTCGGCAAAATTTGGTGGAGTATTGATGCATGACAAGGCAGACGTGGTTGCGGCCTTGTGGGAGCAGGTGTACACCTCGGAGGAGCAGATGGAGCACCATGGTCTGGTAAGAATGAGACAACGAGGTGTGACGAGGGAATCTGGCCGACGCTCGGCGCTCGGAGGAAAGGCGAGACGGACATACAATCAGATTGCTACTGGAACTATTAGTGTTGGAACTCTTCGCTGGCTGCTGAGGATGGAGACGGAGCGCTTATGGGAATGTCCCGAATGCTGTGATGTCGGTTCCTAAATCAATCAATCAATCAATCAATCACTAATCACGGGGTGAACCTTATTATTAACCAACAATTAGGTACAGAAAATGCACGGGAACTAAAACGAATTTACAAATTCAGGGAAATCCCGGACGAGCCGAGATTGTCTTAACTCCGCATCCCCGTTGGCATTGTTGTGGACCAATCGGCGGTGTCTGGCTGCTGCTGCTTTGAGGGGGGGGGGGGGGGGGGTTCGTTGCGTGTGTGTGTAAGTGCGTGCGTGGTGTGTGTGTGTCAGATTGTGCTTCAAATCGGACGGTTTGGAACCAAATCTGAAAGTTAAGTGATATGAGCCATTCATCCGAACAGCTCCAGCCTACTTTAAATAAAGGCATTCGGTGCTAAACGAAAGATCACACACCAACGTTCTAACAGCTGGTCTGAAGTTAGCAAACGCGGATGACGTCACGACCGGCTGTGTGTTGGCATGCCTGTGACCCATTATAAATAAACTACACCGTAGCTGAACCTGAGACCATCATAGAGCATAACCATTAAGGAATGAGCTGACAATGGGATTAATCGAATGGGAATATAGGAAACGAGCTTCATAATCCCATAAGCTTCAAAATAAAACCAGACTCGGCATAATTCGCTGACTTGCTACATTCAATATCAGGTGCCAGATGGGGTGACGCACTGAAGCTATGAAGCACGTTCCCTGTCAAATACAGTAGCTCTGTTTACCAGACAGACTTTTATATAGAAAGATAGGGAACTCTATTTCTATTATACTGAAGACCCACACTAGAGCAATCATATAACTTACTAGCTAATAATGGAAACATCTGTGATACCTATCTATATTCTGTAAAACTTGCAGTAATGCTTTACCAACCCACTAAAAGGGATGGGAAATAATACCCTCGCATTAATTAACTTAATGAAGAAGGCAAAGGTAAACTATGGGGGTGAACCATAAATGTACTGAACGGTAAAATGGGGCAAGAATATTACACTAAACCAGGGTACAACCCATAACTCATGATGACAGCGAACTCTGCTTCTCCCATCCAGATCAAAGACAAAAACGGGACATTTCTTGGTCCAAGTTAAGTTCTTGTTCAGAACACCAGAATCTTTGGGTATAATGCTAATTATAGGTAGTTAGTCAGTCAGTCAGTCAGTCAGTCAGTCAGTCATTCAGTCAGTCAGTCAGTCAGTCAGTCAGTTAGTTAGTTAGTTAGTTAGTTTTTCCTCTTGGGCCTAAGGCGGCGCATAGGGCAGAAGTCATGGCTCTCCATGTCTAGCGGTTCGCTGCTACCTGTTGTAGATCCTGGATGTTCACTTGGTCGTTGCATGAGCCTTCTCTGAAGATGGTTCTACGCAGGGTCTCTCTTGGTCTTCCCCGTTTTCTTTTCTCTACTGGTGACCATAAGAGGGCTTGTTTGGGGATTCTTGTCTTGTCCATTCTGAGTACATGGCCGATGTAGTTCCAACGGCGTTTTCTTATAAAATTGGATACAGTGTCTTGCTTAGTCTCTTGTCTTATTTGCGCATTGGTTTTGAAATCTGTCCAGTGGAGGTTTAGAATTCTTCTAAGACATTTGTTCTTAAAATTGTCTAATTTTTTATCTAAAGCTACCGTTGATTTCCAACTCTCACATCTATACGTTAGCACTGGAATCACACAATAATTGAAGATTTTAAGTATCGTATGTTGGCTGAGTGTCTTTGACTTCCAGATGTTTGACAATTTATTGAATGCACCAGATGCCAGTGCGATTCTAGATAATATTTCTGGTGTTGAGTCCCCTGTAGAAGACATTTTGCTTCCTAGTTTTGTGAAGCTGTTAACTTTTTCAAGAACATGGTTGTTTAATTTGGTGTCGTCTGAACTGTTGGTAAGATCAATAGTTTTTGTCTTTGTGGTGTTAATCTAGAGACCAATTTGTCCTGAAACATTTTGGAGATGGTTTATTTTCTCTTGGGCATCTGGGTGTGTTGAACTCAAAAGCACTATGTCGTCGGCAAAGTCCAGGTCATCTAGCATTTTGTCAACACAATGGATACCCCCAATTGTGTTGCTTGTGCATTTGCGCATGACCCAATCGATAGCTATTCCAAAGGGCATCGATGACAAGACACAACCCTGTTTCACTCCCGTCTCCACTGAGAACCAGTCAGAGTTGCCTGATTCGTTCTCACGCACCAAGGTGTCTCTTTGTAGAAAGATTTTATGATGTTGGTATATTTGGTAGGGAAACCATAGATGTTAAATAGGTTCCAAAATGAAGGACGGTGGATACTGTCGAAGGCTTTTCGAAGGTCGACAAAGTTGGTGATTAATTTCGACTGGAATTCTACGGAGTATTCAATAATTATTCAGAGGGTGAAAATGTGGTCTATACAAGACCGTTTTGGTCTGAAGCCGGCTTGTTCTTCTCTGAGCCTTTCATACATCGACTTTTTCAATCTCTCAAGTAACATGCTACAAAAACGTTTTGGGCAAAAAAGGGGCACATAATTATGTCAATTATCAATAACAGTATGGGCATACAAAGGGGGGGGGGGGTGATACTGTCATATTAAAGTTCAGTTAAGCCATATACTACCCTGAGGGTCTGTATATATTCACAGCTCCCCGAAGTGAAGATTATGTCTAGACAACTATCAGACATGGCACGTCCATGAAGAATATATCTAATTGAAGAAGTTACTGGACGCTAACCCGCCATTCTATCAAAGGTTTGGAACACGGAAGGTATGCAGTTTATCAATACTTATTCCATGTTTGGACGACAACTGTCGTTAAGTCCAATGTCGTGCAATCCTGATAATCCTGAATCTCCAATGAAGGACTGCATCAGGGACTTTGCGGAATATCCATAGATTCTAATTATCCCCAGGTGACTGTGAGGCACGAGTATTATCAAAGACAATTGTCAAATCCCTCCTGCCTCCTTGCACAGACTTGGGAATAGGACTACGGACATTCCATATCATCGAACTAAGGTCGGTCAGTTAACAAATATCACTAGAAACTGAGAAAATGGCTTAATAGCAAGAGCAGTGATAGTGAAGATCTTTACGAACTGCTGAACTCTCAACCTCAAAGGTTGAATCAGCATCCAGCTTAGCCTCAAAAGAGGAAAAATCAGAAAGCTAACCAGAAGTGATCCAAGTGGAGTGCAGAACTGTCGATAACCTGGAGGATTCCTGGATAGACTATCATCGAACCAGATGAAGTGTGTGTGTGTGTGTGTGTGTGTGTGTGTGTGTGTGTGTGTGTGTGTGTGTGTGTAACCGACGTGACGGACAGATACACTAAAGTCCCCTTCTATGACGAACCTGTTAAGACCCTTCTGAACTTCTGCGCAATCCTACTTGTCGTGCTGGTAGCCTACCTTATCTGTACAATGGAACTCTATTCTAGGTTGTGTGTTGTGTGGTGTGTTGTTTTGCGTTAATTAAATGGGGAAAAAGAGAGATGAGTTATGTTTTGAGAACCAGTCTAGGGTGACAGCCCTGTGCATGTGTTATAATCCTTGGGTCCAAGGAGTCTGCAGAATCACCAGTTGGGTACTTTTAAGATAGATAGGTGATATCCTTGGTCAGTTCTAAATCCAACCCCAATAGAGTTCCTACAGTCACAAGACAAAGGAAAACGAACAGGAAGAACAAAAAGAGAAACAAATAGACGACGAAGTAGCCACACGCAGTATACAAGACACTCTCTTTAAGGACACCGACGCAAGTGACAAGAACTATGATCAAGACGTTCCACTAGCATAAACATTTGTTACTGGAAGACTTCCTAGCCTGGACATGTCCATCTTCGAAAATAACTTGACAACTTGCTTTGCGAATTTATCTAGTGATTGTATCTCCTTTTCTTATTTTACTCAAATTACAATGACAAGAGATATAATTTCATTCATTCATTGGCACCTTGCTGTCTTGACAGACGATAGTTTGTGCTTCAAAAAGGCATACTAACTTTTACCCATGGCGGTAGCGAATGTGAATGGTAAGGCCAATTCGAGCTGTAAATGTTCGTTCACAGTGGGTGCATGTGAACACGTGATTATTTTCACCATCATGCACCATCTTACGTCTCACAGGCTCGGTGTGTGACTTATCTGCAATAATTTTGTCCTTTGTCTTTATTCCATTTCTGATGTTAGCCCTCCATGCAACACGTTCAGCGGCGACTTGCTCCCAATGTGCATTATCAATACCTGTATCAATCATGTCCCGCTTACACACATCTTTGTATCGTAGTAGAGGCCGACCCTGAGATCTCTTACCCATCTGTAATTCATCAAAAAAGATGTCCTTTGGTATTCTACCATCATCCATCCTCCTAAGATGTCATATCCATCTAAGTCTACGAAGACTGAGCATGGAATAAACCGTCACACAACCTGATCTTTCCAATACTTCAGTATTTGTGATTTTGTCTTGCCACTTAATACCACGAATTATGCGCATACGCCGCATATGAAAGCTGTTTAAATGTTTCTCTTGGTGTGAGTAAGTTGTCCAGGTTTCACTGCCATAAAGAAGAGTACTAAGGACACAGGCTTGATAGACAAGGACTTTTGTTTTGACAGTAAGCTTCCTGTTCTCCCGACTCTTTTTCTTAACCTGTTCATTGTTGTTGCTGCCTTACCAGTCCGGATGTTGATTTCCTGATCTAGGGATAATTTTCTATTTACCACTGATCCTAAATATGTAAAATGGTCTACCATCTCTACTTCGGCGTCGTCAATAAAGATTGATGGTGCCTCATGTGCACCTTGTGACATAATCTGTGTCTTCTTTTTGCTAATTGTTAAACCAAATTCAGAACAAGCATTGGAGAATACAGATAGTAGACATTGCAATTCTTCCTCAGAGTGGGTCATAACTGCAGCATCATCTGCAAAAAGCTACTCTCTGATCAGTACCCTCCTAATTTTAGTCTTGGTCTTCAAAGAGATATAATTATTATTACTTTAAATATGTGTGGTATGCGTACACAATCACAACACATCATCAAACTCATATGGAAACACACACCAGACTTTATGCTACTAAACGAAGCAAACATATATTCAGAAACATTCGCACAACAAATCACTACACAGCAAGGTCTCAGACATTCATGCTTTAATTTGGGCTACACAAAATCGGGTCATGAACAGCTATACTGCAGACATGAGACAGGTGGGATATTATTAGAACCCAGACGGATGACCAGGGACGAATCTGCATAACACAGGTAGAAAAAAACTACTCATGGATACAGCATAGTGAACATAAAAGCACCACCACATTACAATAATTAACCAAGTTTTTACCAAAATTAGACACTCTGCTCAAACAAAACACATAAGAGAAACAAAACAATTTACAGATCACAAAGCAGTACTAGCATATATCAGTACAGATATTACAAATACAAGGAACGTAAAACGATCGCCACAAGGGAAATTCAACAACACAGTACTCCAACACACAGGTTATGTACAACACATGATACTAACAGTACACATTTTTCAAACAAAATCAACACGTTCATGCCTTCACTCATACATATATCTATATTCTTAATGTGTACCACTGTCTTTAATCAACCATTCTTTGTATTTTTGTCATCATATGTGTTTTACCATCTTTAGTTTCACTGTTTCCTTACCACTCAAAGAATACCACACAGATATACGGGAGTGCACACAACAAAAGTTTATTAATATGATCGCCAAGAACCAGTATTAAAAACAAGAGAGATATTTAGGCTTATAGAAACATTATTTACATATTTACAATACCCGTGATGAATCAGCACAATTTCTTTCTTTCTCACCTGGGACAGGGAAATATTATCACAGCTAGGGACAGAAGTACATTGAGCTACCAAGCGCAAAGGGAGGCTGTATCTCATAGGTCAGTTTATTTGTCAGCCTGGAGTGGAAAATACGACCATGACCAACACAACAGTTCGTTTAACTTCCACCCCAGCCCCGCACACCCCAAAATAAATCCAGCCTTTGAAGAAGTTACTACCCATCGCAACTAACTTCAGTCTTAGCTTCAGTTTGCTCTCTCTCTCTCTCTCTCTCTCTCTCTCTCTCTCTCTCTCTCTCTCTCTCTCTGTGTCTCTCTCTGTCTCTCGCTGTCTCTCTCTCTTCCTCTCTCTCTCTCTCTCTCCCCCTCCCTCCCTCTCTTGCGTGCGCACGCGATCAAACGACTCGCATATATGTCTGCAATTTTCTTTGTAAAATTGGACGCTTGTTGCAATGTTTAATGTATGATTCGTTTGTTGATGCCATTAAACATGTTTAAATAAAACGAAGTGTGAATGAGAATGCTTGGAGTATAAAAGAATTTGTATTGAATGGTTTAAGTATGCATGATTACTCCACCATCATTATCAATAGGTAATGTGTAGGTAATTACACCATGCCAAGAATATATTATTATCATATGTATATATGCATGTGTATGTTGTATTCGTAAATGTAAAAAACACAACGCACTTTGAAAATATACACTGTTTTGTACGAAACAAAACCACTTTCAAGGAATCGCATCCAATTGTAATAGTGGAAAGGGACATAACAACATAACATTTATTTCAAGGGGCATGAGGTCAGCATGGCTGAATGGAAAAGAACACCTGTTCATAAACATCCGGTGTACTGATGCCGAGGTAAGGGCTTCAACTCTTACACCGGACAGTTGGACTAACATGTTGATTTCTCGTCCTTGACTTGGGGACATACATTACAAGTACCTCTAAAGTCGGAGTCGGTTTGCCTGATGGCGAGGGACACTAGTAATAGGGAAAGCTAGTCCACAGGCAAAACTCAGTCCAGCACTACTAGAAGTAGTGTGTGTGGACTACGCTTGGGTTCAAAATCGAGCGAGCGGAAAAAAATATTTCAAGGGACATTACTTAAAGTAAAATAAATGTGCTATTCGACTTATATAATTATAATATTTATCTTATCTTTTGTAAAGTTTTTATATAAGTTAACACCGGCTGAATGCAGCATAAAAGTTTGGATAAAAATTGTAAGTCATCTTCTAAGATTATGTAAACGTAATGGCTTTATTTTACAAGTGGGAAAATGTTAGAAGCCATCTTTCAATTTTTCCTTGATATTACATTAATTATCCTTTTAATGGCACCGATTTATTTTTCACTGGCATTTAAAAGGCCACAACCACCCTCAAATTAGTATCCTGTGTGAGTAAAGGCTTCTTCTGATAAAGGAGAACTCTATATTTTGTTTTGTTTTTTGCGCTCGCTCGTTTTGAACTCAAGCGTACTCAATACACAATATTTATAGTGGTCATCATCATCATCATCATCATCATCATCATCATCATCATCGTCATCATCATCATCATCATCATCATCATTATCATCATCATCATCATCATCATCATCATCATCATCATCAGCCACTTCTGCCGTCAAGCGTCGTGGGGAGGAATAATCTGCGTTCCAGCGCCCGGTGGGTGGCACTGGATAGTGTCATTCCGTGTGGTTGTATAATGTCTTTGATGTCGTCAATCCATTTTCTTCTTGGACGTCCTCGTGGTCTCGTCGCAGATGATCTTTGCTGTAGGGCCAGTGATGGTAGTTGCTGGTGTCAGCTGGTGTCAGTTGCTGCTCGCCATCAGACTCCGACTTCAGAGGTACTTGTAATTTACGTTCCCAAATCAGGGACGACAGGTCAACATTTTAGTCCAGCTGTCCGGTGTATGGGTTGTGTGACGAGATGAGTCTGGATTACTATGCAAACACCACCCAGACTACGTTAGTGGAATTCCTATTTACATTCTGGATTCAATAAATTACTACTAATGACGTCAGAATGACTACGCAGACATTTTCTGCACTAAAACTACACAGTGCATTGGGGACAGCGTGTATTTTCACGTCATCTATTCAAATGATGTCACAAGGGAAATCCTCTTTCTTCAACCCTTATTAATACCAAGTCTAAGGACTGGGGACATAGGTTCGTCACTCCCCAGCAACGGGAATACAGCGATATGCTAATAGTACTGCTGCACCGGAAATTGTGACTAACAACTTCCGTCAGGTTCACGACGACCATAGCTGCTGTGCTAGGCAGACCTTACATGAAGTGAGCTGCCATATCCAACTCCGTCCTTGGTAGATTATACCAAAACAGATCTTAATTGCTGCAATAAGACTAGGGCTGAGTGTAATAACACAATAGTTACAATTATAGTAAGGAGTGTGTACACATTTATATTCTGATATTGGGAAAACACAAAACTTTCCCGACCATGTATATTTATGAAACGTGGTATTTGAAAGGGGAGACATTGAGAGAAAACATGTGAGGCCTAGATATATTTATAGATAAAAATATATAGATATAATGTATAAACCTTATTGATTATTTTCATATGCATTTTGTGAATGTATTTACGTGTATATTTTGTTGAAAATATGATAACATGAATTTGCCATGTGGGCAGAAGTAGAAGAGACACGTGGAACATGATTCTCACATGCCAGCAATATTACTAGGCGATTTATATTCAAACATAAATTTGCTTACCCCTGATTCAACGCCATGCCGAACTACACGACACTGACGGTCATAAGTTCAAAGCAAATACCATGTGGTGAGGAATCAGAATTTGGGGAGTAAATTACTCAACAAGGGATAACTGAGACATCCTAAAGCCCAATGCCTGGAATATATCAGCCCCCTTGCTTGCCTGCTGGCCTTCTTCTTATCTTTTAGCTCGTATATTATGTGGGGTATACCTCACGACTTCATGGCGACACTTGATTGCTTTATGCCTAATCATTGATGTGGGATTATGTTGAATTATTGTTGGCCTTTCCTGAGCTATCTAGGGAAACATCCTGGCCGCCCAGGACTTCCTCACCATGGTGTTAAGGATTGCCCCAGTAATTATTGCATATGAGTCACTTCAAGTTTTACAACCATGTACATTTTTAATGCCTTTTTCAAACAAAGATTTGTCTACTTATTTTACTCCAATGGACCATGTGGTCTTAGAATGTGTCCACTTCTGGACCCTTTTCACTTTGTATCACCATGTCATACAATGTATAGCCAAGCTGATAAGAGCTATTGGCCTTTGCTTTTGATACATAATAGCAGAGAGGAATTATGTTTTGTTCCTATCCTGCATCTGACACATACACAACAGACACACAACACCAGCACTCAGACACATTGCTATTGTCAACACACTAAGGAGTCTGCAACTGTTTGTTTTATTTAAGGAGCCTCGCTGCTGATACTCCTGAAGCCTAACTTACAGCCACCAACTAGTGGAGACGGAACCTGGAATCCGGAGGAGCATCGTACACCTGTCGAATGCCAGGGTCGACTCCAAGACATAATCCAAACGAAATCCAGCACTATTCCTAAACGAGATCAGATTGTCTCAGGTGACTCTGTGTCTACATGTGGTCTGAGTGTGTCACTGTCTGGATGGTGTGAATGATGATATGCTATCTAGCTAAGCATCAGACAACTTTTATTTGTGTACCTGTAACATAAATGTAACTCTCATAGTTCACCACTTGAACGACAATTTTCATTATCTCTTTTACTATTAAAGAGTATTATTGTTTTATACTTGCACCAACGTACTCCCCTCGTGATCATTTGAACGCAAGGCGTGTGCGTGAGTGCTTGAAAGTATTTAAAACAGGGGGCTTCATCAAATGACGAAGGATCACCGACAGATAAACTAGACATTCGTGTTAGGTCTTCCTACATACACGAGTGTTCTTCACCTTATGCCTTTGTCTACCAAGTGAATCCCAGTCTCTCCTATCGGGACCATCCCTTTAGACAATCTTAGAAAGAGCCATAATTTCTAGAGACTGTCGGCAAACTCTTGGATAAGGATTTCTGTCTGTTTCAATAGAAATACCCTAACGGTCGGTGACAGGTTGAACCGCTTACCTCGGCATTTTTAAGAACACGCGTTCTTACCCATTTGACCATGCAGACCTGCGAATTGATATTCTAACAGATATTGTGAGTTTTTCTTTTCAATTATTATTATGGAAGTTATCGATATGAATTCAAATATCACTAACTTTGCCGTTCCAGGAGACAACTACGAAGTTACACAACTTCACCAGCCTGCTACTGTAGTTTCCTCTATTACAGGTCCTGGGGCTGAGGCGAAATAGACGCCAGCTTTTATTCTTATTGCCTTAACTGGTCCAGGAAGTGTGGACTCTGTGGAATTTCATCGACCTGTACAGGTTCGAGGTCCCCATTAGGTGGTACTTTCACCTGTCAACAGAAGGGCAGAAAGCCGTGTATGACAAGTTACACGGAAAAAGGTTCTCTTTGCCAAGCCTAGGGATAGACATATCACTAGAGCATCTAGAGAAAGTAAGAGACTGGCTGACTATCCACTGATTGCCTGTCGCGATCACTCCTGAAGGAGGTAGACATCTGGTGCACAGTGTTACACGGGATGACAAGGATGAGGTCTTCAGGCTGAACAATGGGGTTGGTAAATGACGTGCACTCTGCAACCCAAAACAGGAAGTGCCCCATTACATACGGATCAACACACCTGAGGTTACAAACAATAATCGCTACAAAGAGGATGTCTGTATGCTGTATATGTCCTACTCGTCTTTTACTTGTTTATCTTCTTGTTCTGCTTGTTCATTTACCCTTGTCTTCTGATCTTCGGTAATGCTTTGGTTCTTTCTTTCTTTTCCGGATGGATGCAATTGGTGAAAGTTCATCTGTGACATTGTATGAACTGTCTAGTGACTGCAGTAGTCTTCTGTGTGCCTTTTTTCTCTTATTTGGATTGCTGCCGATGTGAATACCGTCAGTCTGCATTGTTTTGGATTGTTTTCTTATGTGTTGTTTTCTTCTGTGCTCCCGTCTTCCTGTGTGTTGATTTGACTATTGAAAATGTGTGTCATTTCTGTTCTTTTCTGCGGAGCGGTTGATCGCACGAGAGGCGGGTAATTTTTTGACTTTGTTCACTAATTACTGCTGCTGGTGTTATCGTTGGTCGTTTGAAACACAGCTGTGTTGGTTGTGTACGAAATGATATGGTTGCTGATCGTTCAGAGTGTCGTGTCCTCCTTTACAGTGTCGTCCCTGGAGTGAAGAGAGCCGACACCCACATTATAATATTTTCCTCCTTTTTAATATTCTGGAGAATCCACCAGCTTCCGTCCAACACACTCCATCAGCCCGTGGACACCTTTTCCTGTCACTCTCTCACTGTCGTACTATGCCCCCTCTCATACTTCCCCAACGCAACATACTCAACAACTCTTGCTTCTAAAAATTAATAAAGATTAATTTATTAAAAGAAAAGTGTAACGTATATGAGACGTGTATGTGAAGAAAATGTGTGACGTGTTCTATAAAGTGTGTAGAATCGGACTCTCAGACAACAACCCAGTCAGCTGATCCCAGCAAGGATAGACCACAGCACGTTACGTCAGAACATGTACATCTCACCCAGTGCCGAAACCATCCTGCTGGATACTGATTTGTCTCTGTAGACCTCTGGTAATCCCATTTCCTGATCATCCGAAATAGACACCGGTGGTATTAACAGTTAATCATGGACCGGTTGCACCCTACACAATGTCCGTTCCTATCGTTCCTAAACAAATGCACACGTCCTTTGTAGTGTGTACACAGTTATTAATGTTAATTGTTAATGTAATTGATCCTCACTCGTGTCTATCTAGCCTCACGTATCATGTCTTGTGTTCTATTACACGAGATTATATCACACTAGGTAACTATTATCATTAATGTTCTCAGTTAGTTACTACTGTCTGATGCTGTGTGGTGCATCAGTAATCATCACCCCTCTTTGGTGAATCATCTTCCTTCTAGCTTTAGTTACGTTCTGTACCCAACTTTATTGACTGTTCCACTGGTGTTCTTCCGAATGGGATTTGAACCTTTCCTAAAATCTTGTTGAGTTTCCTCGGATCTGGTAGGGAACCTAGGATAGAAACAACACATCTGGTGATAGTACTAGTCACTGATCCTATCGGCTGAGTGTAAGCCTATTGCCTTGCTTAATGATCTTTAGCTAACTAAACTATGTCATAGAGCAGATTAGCTACCCACCTAGGGCCGAATCAGGCTATGACAAGGAAAGACCAATACAGAGTGCAACCTCAGTATTCTATTCACCTTAGCAGAGCCAATATCACTATTCTACTCTAACTAGTTTTCCACTAACAGTGCTAATCATCACACTATAGTTTTAACAAGGCTACAGTCTATATTAATTAGAACTAATATTATAATAGGTTATACCTTAAATGGCACTACTGCAGTCCTATCAATCATATCTACATCTGCCATTATAGGCACGTGTAAAATTAAGTCACTAATTAACACACGGTAGATATTATTTCCACTAAGCACTGCAGTGCCATTGCACTCCGACTAGAGCCACATTTCCAAGTCCCCCTAGTTGGCCCCAACTCGGGTTTATATGGCAAACTACCAAAGTTGGCCACGTGACGTTATCCTTTATGCCCCCACACAGGTGGCACATTGGCAGATCATCCCCTGTCAGGGATCCATCCCCCCTCTGGCTCCATCAAGGTTAGATTTGTCATCACTGGTTTAGACATCCAAAACAATCTAGAGAGTTACTGTCGAGTTCCAACAAAGAGTTTCGATACCAAGCTGCCAATCATGGTTTTCCAAACACCCTTACATTGTGCACGTGACGTTGTTGATGTCCGGCAGGTGTTCCACTGTATCCCATAACAAGCCCTCAACTTTATGTCATGTGGTGACAGTCAAATCCGCCATTCCGTTTGATGTCGGGAAATACCAAATGACAGTCTCACCGTTTTCTCCCTAGTCGGGCACTTCCGACCTGTTGATAAACTGTCAATCTTCTGTTCAGTGGTGACAATCCAAGCCGCCATTTCGCCTGATGTCCGGAACTATAAATGACAGACAGGGCTGTTCCATGTACTGAGATGGGCAATTCTATGTGATTCTATCTGTTATTGAACTGTCAACGCGGTGTCTGATTCAGCGCACTCACTTCCCAATGTTTACTATTTGCTGACCCGATGTAACTCGTGCAGCTGTATTTACTCTGTTAGTTAAAATCGCTGTGACCTAGAAAATATCCCGTTAATCAAACTTCTGTATTTTCATTATCTGGTTAACTCATGGCGATCTCGTGACATAGACCCCCTCTTAAGAGAGTAGTCCATCTCACTCTTCTCCACCATGAGTTCAATCCAGATGATTCATTCCACTTCTTCAGGAGCTGGGTGTCTCGACAAGAAATCCGCCCCACCATTTTCCTTCCCAGGAATGTACTCCACTGAAATTATAGGGTTTAAGTAACAACGACCACCGCATCAAACGTGCGTTGAGCTTCTGAGAAGTAGCCAGGAACATCAGGGGCTGATGATCCGACTGGACCCGAAACTTAACTCCATACAAATAGGGCTGGAATTTTTGCACTGCCCATACGAGAGACAAGCACTCTCTCTCGACGGTTGAATAAATCCTCTCCGCCTGTAGAAGTTTCTTACTTGCGTATGCCACAGGTTTTAAAACCGAAGCATCGTCTTTTCCTTCCTGTAACAAAGCGGCTCCAATTCCAATCGCACTCGCATCTGTTCTCAACACAAATTGTTTGGAAAGGTCAGGGAGCTGTAATACAGGTTTGCTGACCAAGGCCTCCTTTAACTGACTATAGGCATTCTCACATTCTGGTGCCCAAATGATTTGGTCAGGGAATCCCTTTTTCAAGGTTTCCGTCAACGGAGCTCCCAGTTCAGTGAAATGTGGGATAAATTTGTGGTAGAACCCACACAACGAGAGAAAAGATCGCACATCCTTCTTCGTTTTTGGTCTAGGTGCCTTTCTGATTTTCTCCAGGTTCTTCTCTTCTGGAACAATGTGTCCTGGAGTGATGGTGTGACCTAGAAATTCCAGAGTCTGGTAACCAATCATGCGCTTGGTTGGACGAGCAGTACGCCCTGCTTCCTTGAGTCTATTAAACACTCTCTCCAAGGATTGTAAGTGGTCATCCAAGCTGTCACTGGAAATCAGAATATCATCCATGAATGAGATGATGGACGGATCCTGTAACGGATCTAGTAAAGTCCTCATCATGCGTGTAAACACACTAGGTTCATTGCTGAGTCCAAAGGGCATGACCTTGAATTCGTAGTGTCCACTGGGTGTACTGAAAGCCAACAGTGGCCGAATCTCCGGTTTGACTGGTATCTGATAGTACCCCCGACTCAGATCCACCTTTGAAAAGTACCGAGCCTTATGGAGCCTAGCGAATAGCTGAGTTGGATTCGGCAAAGGTTCCACCTGAAATTGTGTGTGACTGTTCAGAAGTCGGTAGTCTATACACAACCGGTGTTCTCCACTTGGTTTGCTAACAAAACTACCCCCGCTTTGTATGGGGATGTGGATGGTGCAATCACGTCATCCTCCAGCAGTTTTTGTATTTCCTCCTCCAGGGCCTTTTCATTAGAGAAAGGCACGGGGTAAACCTTTTGGCGAACAGGCTTCTGTGTGGTCAAAGTCATCTCGAACTCAACCAACCTCGTTCGTCCTGGTTTATCAGTCAGTATCTCCTTATGAGACTTGAGAACCTGGGTTATCCTTTCCCTCTCCTGGGAGGTCAGATCAGGGTTCACTTGCACATCCCTATAGTTTTCCTGGTGTTCCAAGGGATATTCCCTGCCCTCGCTGGTTCCCACTTCTGTCTCCACTGCAACTGCCATTGCCATGAGGTGAGCTGTCTTGTCTCCGGGTCTCTCTTCGTATTTCCGCAAGAGATTGATATGGAAAATCTTCGACTTTCCCCGGATCCGGATCTGATAGTTGGTTCTGGATATCACCCTTTCCACGGGAAATGGTCCGTGCCAACCTATCTCCAGTTTGTTGTTTCCCGTTGGGAGTAGCAACAAGACTTTATCTCCCACCTCTAGAGATTTTTCTTTAGACCTACGGTTGTAGTAAGCCGCATGTCTTTTCCTGGCTTTTTTCAAGTTTTGATTTGCCAGAGTCCATCCCTTGTGGAGTTTTTCTTTCAGTTCCTCCACGTATTTATAGGATGAGATCACTTCTTCTGACGTCCCCTCTTCAGTCCAACTCCTCAACATGGCTTCCAACGGTCCTTTGATTGGACGACCAAACAGCAACGTAGCGGGTGGTAGTCCTGTTGAGCCATGAGGAACTTCCCGATAGGCGAAGAGTGCTGCTGGGATATATTCATCCCACCTATTAGGTTTTTCCTGCGCTAGTTTCCTGAGCATTGTCATCAACGTGCCGTTGAAACGCTCCACTTGTCCATTGGCTTGAGGGTGGTAAGGGCTGGTATGTATGTGGTTAGAGTGAAACACCCTAAATACCTCCTCCATGAGTTTTCCACAAAACTAAGATCCATTGTCCGTCAGAATTTGATCCGGAAAGCCTAATCTGGTAAAGGCCTCCATCAGTGTGTCCGCCACTCTTTTCGAGTCAATCGTGGTCAACGGTATAGCCTCACCCCACATTGTACAGCAATCCACCATTGTGAGTATATACATGTTCCTCTTCCTAGTCCTGGAAAGTGGACCCACGATATCGATGCCTACCCTCTCGAAAGAGGAGTTCATGATGGGCATCTCACCCAACACCACCTGTGCTGTCCAGTGTTTCGGTGCCACCCTCTGGCACTCAGGGCATGAATTCACATACCGACGCACATCATCTGTCATTCCCGGCCAATAGTAGTGGCAGGAAATCCGCTGCATGGTGGCGGCAATACCCATGTGTCCACTAAAGGAGATGGTATGCCCCATATGAAGAATCTGGGACCGGTGAGCTTTCGGGACGACCAACTGCCCGTATAGGTTGTCTCCCCTTCCTGCTCTCCTGTAGAGTATCCTATTCTTCATGTAGTACTGCCCCCGTCCTTGTGGATCAGCACTTTTCTGCAGCTTTCTGTAGCAAGGACGTAAAGTATCATCCTCACTCTGGGCAGTTCGTAGCTCCCCCGGCATTGGGTTAGTCACAATTGCGTCTGCCTCTTCCGTTTTCGTCTGAGAACGAGTCTGCATTGCTCCCATATGGATTGGCTCCCTGGGCATTCCCAGAAAGACATACCGGCAACCTAGGATGACTGGAAAAATGGGATCGGTCAATACAGCGGCCTTGATGGTGCCGGTGACGTACCTTGACCGAATCTCCACATTAGCAATAGGCAACTTCATGACTACAGCACTCTTCTGTGCAGGCTGTATATCCAATGTCTCACCTGTGAATTGTTCTGGATGTACCAGATCCGCAGAAATCACGGCCTCCCCGTCCAGTCCTGTGTCGTATAAACACTCCACTTGACGACCGTTAACCTCTACCAATTCTACTGCAGGTGGTTTTTCCTGGTCTGGAGTCTCTTCCTCGGCCTCGACCTGTTCGGTGGGCTCCACTTTAGGTTTCCCGGGGCACCCGACGAATTGAGTGTCTCCTGACTTTCCCCTGCAGTCAATAGCATTGTGCGTGTTTGACTTGCATTGGTTGCACCATTTCCCTGTCCTAGATTTCTATTGTCGGACTTGAGTTAGCTCTCCTGGTGGCGAGCTTCCTTGTTGACCTTGGCATTTTCCGTGACAACCTCCTTGGAAGTCACTTGACATGCTGCGAAGTGAGGGTTCTTAGCCTTCTATTTGCAGTCCCTCGTATTGTGAGAGGGTGACTTACAAATTGAACACCACTTCTCCGACCACGGTCGTTTAGCTGTAGAGCTTGAAGTGCTCTTGCTTCCCTCCTTCTTCTTCTCTGAACTATCCTCTGATTTTTGCACATAAGGTTCCCACTTTTTGGTTCCTGAGTTTTTGGCTTTCTTCTTGTCATGTTTCTCTTGACTTTTGGTGTTAGTGGAAAGGTTTTCCCCTGCCTCCCCATGTACCTCGACGAACCGTTCTGCTAATTTAGTCACGAGGTCAATACGTTCCGCTCCTTGTTCTCCCAGGAACGTCCTGAGAGGTTTAGACATTTGCTTCTTTAGCTGGTCGACCACCATGAGCTCTTCCAGACTCTCATAGTCATGTGCGAACCCAGCCAAATCCATCCACTTATGGAGATAATATTTAAGACGCAAACTGTAAGCGGCAAACAACTCTCCTGGTTCTCGTTTCGCTGCTCGAAATTTTTTCCGGTAGGTATGTGACGTAACCTCGAATCGTTTCAGCAGAGCCGTCTTTAACTCGTCATAATTGTTCTCATGTCCTGGTGGCAGGCGAGAATAAACCTCGTAGCCGGTCCCGCGTAAACCCTGGGATAGCTTAAGATTCCATTTGTTACGCTCCAGACCCATAGCAACTGACATAGCCTCGAAGCGTTGAAGGTACTGGTCAATCTTCTCTTTGTCCTTCTCGTAGACCGCTAAAGGAAACTTCATAGCATGGTACCCATGTCCACCTACTGGTGTTGAGCCTGGGATGGAGGAACCTCCAACTGCTCCCTCAGTTTCTCCATTAGATTGACTCTTCAACTCGAGTTCCCTCATCCGGTACTCGTGCTCCCTTTTCTGTGCTTCCTGTTCAGCTTCTAATTTCCTAGCTGCATGCTCAGCTTCCAATTTCGTAACTGCTTGCTCAGCTTCCAATTTCTTAGCTGCTTGCTCAGCTTCCAATTTCTTAGCTGCTTGCTCAGCTTCCAATTTCTTAGCTGCTTGTTCCAGCTCCATCCTTCTCAATTCCAGTTCGGCCTTTCGATCTTCTCTTTCTGCTTGATGATATTCTCTCTCCACTTCCTGTATGTAATCCGTCATAGCAGAACCCAACAGTCCCATTTCTTCCCCCTTTGCCTTTAATTCTAACGTGCTTAGTTTAGGGGTGGCGATTATACAGAGAGGTAAGCTAGCAGGTCTAGTACAATATAACTGCAAATTACTATACAGATATATGAACAAGTACTATAAATCTAGATATTACCACGCACAGCACATTCACTCAGTGACAAGAGTAGAATCAGGACCACATACCTATGCAGACATGTGAAGTGTGAACAGGTAAGATATTAGTCCTAACCCCTATCCACATTCACTCTAGCTGGATTCTCCAAAATGATATCTCCCTCTTATAACTAAGGATCCCGTGTCAAAAGACCCCGTTGTCAGAAGATCCCACTGTCAAAGGTTCCTGCTTGCAGGAGATCTCGCTGTCCAAGGATCCCGTTTACGGGAGATCCCGCTGTCCAAAGATCCCGTTTACGAGAGATCCCGCTGTCCAAAGATTCCTTTTACGAGAGATCCCGCTGTCCAAAGATTCCGTTTACGAGAGATCCCGCTGTCCAAAGATTCCGTTTACGAGAGATCCCGCTGTCCAAAGATTCCGTTTACGAGAGATCCCGCTGTCCAAAGATTCCGTTTACGAGCCTCCAATAATGTCGTGTCCTCCTTTACAGTGTCGTCCCTGGAGTGAAGAGAGCCGACACCCACATTATAATATTTTCCTCCTTTTTAATATTCTGGAGAATCCACCAGCTTCCGTCCAACACACTCCATCAGCCCGTGGACACCTTTTCCTGTCACTCTCTCACTGTCGTACTATGCCCCCTCTCATACTTCCCCAACGCAACATACTCAACAACTCTGGCTTCTAAAAATTAATAAAGATTAATTTATTAAAAGAAAAATGTAACGTATATGAGACGTGTATGTGAAGAAAATGTGTGACGTGTTCTATAAAGTGTGTAGAATCGGACTCTCAGACAACAACCCAGTCAGCTGATCCCAGCAAGGATAGACCACAGCACGTTACGTCAGAACATGTACATCTCACCCAGTGCCGAAACACTCCTGCTGGATACTGATTTGTCTCTGTAGACCTCTGGTAATCCCATTTCCTGATCATCCGAAATAGAAACCGGTGGTATTAACAGTTAATCATGGACCGGTTGCACCCTACACAATGTCCGTTCCTATCGTTCCTAAACAAATGCAAAAGTCCTTTGTAGTGTGTACACAGTTATTAATGTTAATTGTTAATGTAATTGATCCTCACTCGTGTCTATCTAGCCTCACGTATCATGTCTTGTGTTCTATTACACGAGATTATATCACACTAGGTAACTATTATCATTAATGTTCTCAGTTAGTTACTACTGTCTGATGCTGTGTGGTGCATCAGTAATCATCAACCCTCTTTGGTGAATCACCTTCCTTCTAGCTTTAGTTACGTTCTGTACGCAACTTTATTGACTGTTCCACTGGTGTTCTTCCGAATGGGATTTGAACCTTTCCTAAAAACTTGTTGAGTTTCCTCGGATCTGGTAGGGAACCTAGGATGAAAACAACACATCTGGTGATAGTACTAGTCACTGATCCTATCGGCTGAGTGTAAGCCTATTGCCTTGCTTAATGATCTTTAGCTAACTAAACTATGTCATAGAGCAGATTAGCTACCCACCTAGGGCCGAATCAGGCTATGACAAGGAAAGACCAATACAGAGTGCAACCTCAGTATTCTATTCACCTTAGCAGAGCCAATATCACTATTCTACTCTAACTAGTTTTCCACTAACAGTGCTAATCATCACACTATAGTTTTAACAAGGCTACAGTCTATATTAATTAGAACTAATATTATAATAGGTTATACCTTAAATGGCACTACTGCAGTCCTATCAATCATATCTACATCTGCCATTATAGGCACGTGTAAAATTAAGTCACTAATTAACACACGGTAGATATTATTTCCACTAAGCACTGCAGTGCCATTGCACTCCAACTAGAGCCACATTTCCAAGTCCCCCTAGTTGGCCCCAACTCGGGTTTATATGGCAAACTACCAAAGTTGGCCACGTGACGTTATCCTTTATGCCCCCACACAGGTGGCACATTGGCAGATCATCCCCTGTCAGGGATCCATCCCCCCTCTGGCTCCATCAAGGTTAGATTTGTCATCACTGGTTTAGACATCCAAAACAATCTAGAGAGTTACTGTCGAGTTCCAACAAAGAGTTTCTATACCAAGCTGCCAATCATGGTTTTCCAAACACCCTTACATTGTGCACGTAACGTTGTTGATGTCCGGCAGGTGTTCCACTGTATCCCATAACAAGCCCTCAACTTTATGTCATGTGGTGACAGTCAAATCCGCCTTTCCGTTTGATGTCGGGAAATACCAAATGACAGTCTCACCGTTTTCTCCCTAGTCGGGCACTTCCGACCTGTTGATAAACTGTCAATCTTCTGTTCAGTGGTGACATTCCCAGCCGCCATTTCGCTTGATGTCCGGAACTATAAATGACAGACAGGGCTGTTCCATGTACTGAGATGGGCAATTCTATGTGATTCTATCTGTTATTGAACTGTCAACGCGGTGTCTGATTCAGCGCACTCACTTCCCAATGTTTACTATTTGCTGACCCGATGTAATTCGTGCAGCTGTATTTACTCTGTTAGTTAAAATCGCTGTGACCTAGTAAATATCCCGTTAATCAAACTTCTGTATTTTCATTATCTGGTTAACTCATGGCGATCTCGTGACACAGAGCGCAATGGTAAACTACTGAACGTACACTTGCCGAGGAATCACGAAGAGCAGATAATGGTCTTCACACTATACCAGCACTTGATCCTCTCAGTGATTGATTATGGACTGGGACTGCTCACTGTCTCAAAGTGTCAATTGGTGAAATTAGAGCGCATACAGAAGCATACGAAGCTATGCGGGTCATACTGAGATGCACCAGAGACACCCCAGTAGTGTGTATGCGTTACATCCTTGGTCTGCCTACTGTTGCTGGTAGGCGAAGGCATACCTCAGAGTAGCTGCAGACACAGATCACCCGTTACATGAGGCGCTGGACGAAGTTAAGGGTCAGAGACTGATAAGAGGGAAATCAAGGATGGCTCAGGCGGAGGATACGATCAGACAGGTGTGCAGCTTGGAGAACATTAGGCGAGGAGAGGAGTGATTCAGAGTGCCAGCGGAGCAGTCAGACTTGTGCAGAGTTATAATCACATTGAGCCGGAAGTGCAGAGAGTGGCCAGCAGGGGCCACGGAAGTGGAAATCCAGCAACTAATTCATGATAATGCTCGCCCGGGTGATGTGATTCTCTACACGGATTGGTCGGTGTTGAGAGGTAGGAGAAGTGTCTGGGGATTATTAGCAAAAGCTAATGGTCGACGTGTGGTGCAGGAGAGCCTGGCATATGATACCACAACATTTAGCTTAAGAATGGAGGTGGAGGCGATCAGTGCAGCTTTCGGTTGGATGGAGAACACGGTACATACACATCGTGATTATAACTGACACGGAAAGCATGCTGAGGAGGTTGAGGACAGGCAGTCTTCGCGCAGAGTGGTTTGCTTTGCTTCGGAGGTCACGGGTAGCAAGCATCACCTGGATCTTTTCTCCGGGGCATGCCGGTGTGCTGGGAAATGAACAGACGGACAGATTGTCTGGCTCGGCAAAACATGGTGGAGGATTGATGCATGCCAAGGCAGACGTGGTTGCCGCCTTGTGGGAGCACATGTACACCTCGGAGGTGCAAATGGATCATCATAGTCTGGTAAGAATGAGGCAGCGAGGTGTTACGAGGGGATCTGGCCGACGATCGACGCTCAGAGGAAAGGAGAGACGGACATATAATCAGATTGCTACTGGAACTATTAGTGTTAGAACTCTTCGCTGGCTGCTGAGGGTGGGGGAGTGGCGCTTGTGGGAATCCCCCGAATGCTGTGATGTCGGTTCCTAAATCAATCAATCAATCAATCATATATAAGATAATATATTTAGGTACAATGTTAGATCCCCCAAACCAAAGAATCTCAGACAAAAGCAAACACATCAGACATTTCACCTTCAGCAATATAATTCACAGTAAACAACACAAAACACTAATACATGATACGAAACAAGGAGGACTGACACTACAAGAGTTATTCGCAAAAATACAAGCACTAAGAATCAACCATATAGGACACATCATCAATAAGTAATGTGTAGATAATTACACCATGCCATGAATATAATATTATCATGCGTGTATATGAATGTATCTGTTGTATTCGCAACATGTAAAAAATGCACTTGGATACTATACACTGTTTTGTACGTAAAGAAAATATACTGTTTTGTAAATAAAACCACTTTAAAAGGAACACATCCAATTGTAATATTGGAAAGGGACATAACAACATAACACTTAATTCAAGGGACATGAGGTCAGCATGGCTGAATGGATAAGAACGCGTGTTGTTAAACATCCGGTGTGCTGATTTCGAGGTAAGGGCTTCAATCCCTACACCAGACAGTTGGACTAACATGTTGACCTCTCGTCCTTTATTTGGGGACGTAAATTACAAGTACCTCTGAAGTCGGAGTGGGTCCGGATGATAGCGAGGCACACTGGTAATAGGAAAAGCTAGTCCACACGCAAAATTCAGTCCAGCACTAGTAGAAGTAGTGTGAATGGACTACTCTTGCGTTCAAAATCGAGCGAGCGGAAAAGAAAATGTCAAAGGGACGTTACTTAAAGTAACATAAATGTGCTTTTTGATTTAAATATTTGTAGTTTTTGTCTTTATCTTTTGTAGAATTTTTATAGAAATTAGCTACAGTTGAATGCAGCATTATAGACTGGATAATAATTTTAAGTTAATTTCTAAGATTACGTAAAAGTAATGGCTTAATTTTACATGTGGGGAAAAGTTAGACGCCATCTTTCTATTTCTCCTTGATATTACATTAAATATCCTTTTAATGGCATCGGAAATCACTTATATTTCGAACTTCTTATTTTTGACTGGCATTTAAAAGGCCACAACCAACCTCAAATTAATACCTGTGCGAATAAAGGCTTCTCATGATAAAGGAGAACCCGCTTTGGACAACAATCGCCCTCAAATAAGAACGCAAACCCCAAGTGCACTGCCACTACTAGCCGGCTCCGTGACGAAGGCATCCAGGACCGCAGTTTGTAATCCCGCAAACCCTCGTTTGACATACAGCTGCGGGCGATTTGGCAGCAGACCGACTTGCGTTTCTTTTTTACGAAAATGGTATGGGTGCCGGTTGATTAGAAAGCAATGGCAAACTACTGAACGTAAACTTGCCAAGATATCACAACAGCAACAATAACATAAATGCTGGTGTTGACAGCAACTGTCCTATAGAGGATATGCAACTGACTAACTGTCACAACCACGGTTCATATATTCTCGATACAGAGTCGACAAATACATTGAATTCGCATTGTTGGAAGCATATTTTCTGACGTGTCAATTTACGCTATTAAAAATAAGACTATGCATTCAACTAAATCTTCAAGGACATGCTGTTCGTTTTTCTATTGAAATTTTTTTTGTTTTTTTTTTATTGCGTTCGCTCGCTTTGCATTCAAGCGTAGTGCCACACACACTATTTATAGTAAGTAATGGTCTTAATTGTTGCGTGTGAATTAGCTTCCGTATTAGCAGTATCCCTCGTCATCAGGCGAACCCACTCCGACTCCTGAGGTACTTGTAATTTACGTCCCAAAGTCACGGACGACAGGTCAACATTTTAATCCAGCTGTCCGGTTTAGGGGTTGAACGGCTTACCTCGGCATCAGCACAACGGATGATTAAGAACACGCGTTCTTACCCATTTGACCATGCGGACCTGCGAATTGATATTCTAAAAGATACTGAGTTTTTCTTTGGAATTATTATTACCAAACACAACAAGTTACTTAAATGAATTCAAATATCACTACATTTGTTGTTCCAAGGACCACTACCAAGTTAATCAACTCCACCAGCCTGGTACTGTAGTTTGCTCTTTTACTGACCCTGGGGACTGCGGACGGCATTCGACACCAGCTTGTTAGTGTCTTAAATGGTCCAGGGGATGTGCCTTCTGAGGCAATCATCACCCTGTAATAGGATCAAGGTTCCCAATGGGTGGTACTTTCACCTGTCAATAGAGACGCACAAAGTATGACAAAGGTATGACAAGTTACATGGTAAAATGTTCTGTTTAAAATGCTAAGGGATAGACATATCACGAGACAATCTAAAGAAAGAGACAGGCTGACCATACACTGGTTGCCTATAAGAGCTTACTCTGAAGACTGTTTGCACTGTGTTACAGGGGAAGATAAAGCTGAGGTCTTCAGGCTTAACAATGGGGATGGTAAGTGGGGTGCACTCTGCAAACCCAAAAAGGAAGTGCCCAATTACATATGAATCTACAATCTGGCTTTACTAACAATAATCACAGAGTATTGATTACGCTGCCGGGGAGAAAGGCCAATTGCCCTCCGTGTGGTCAAGATAACCACAAATAAATGTCCTAACAGACGACCGCCGATAACACCAGCAGCAGCAATTGGTGTACAAAGTCATGAAGATTTCTCCCCTCTCGTGCGAGAAATTCCTCCACATTAAAAATCGGAACTGACACCAACTTTCAATAGTCAAATAAACACACATCAAGGCAGAAACACACAAGAAAACAACCCAAAAATTAAGACTGGCGATTTTCAAATCGTCAGCAACCCAAAGAAGAGAAAACGGGCAGACAGAAGACTAATGCCGTCACTAGACAGTTTAGATAGACACTGTCACGGACGATCTTTCACCAACTAAATCCATACCGGAAAAGAAAGAAAGTACAAAAGACATTACAGAAGTTCACAAGACAAACGAAAAAGAACAAGAAGAACAAGAGGATAAACAAGTACAAGACGAATAAGACATACACAGCACAAAATACATTCTCTTCGCGGACACCGTCACATGTGACAAGAACGAGGATCACGATGATCCTCTTGTACAAATCGAGCGAGCTGGAAAAAAAAATATGTCAAGGGACATTACTTAAATTAACATAAATGTGCTTTATGATTTAAATAATTGTAGTATTTGTCTTTATCTTTTTTAAAGTTGTTTTAGAAAATAGCAATGGTTGAATGCAGCATAAAAGTATGATAACAATTTAAGTCAACTTCTGAGATTATGTAACAGTAATGGCTTTATTTCATATGTTGGAAAATGTTTGAAACCATCTTTCTATTTCACCTTGATATTACGTTAAACGTTGTATCCTTTTGGTGGCGCGATTGGGTTCCAATCTCAGAAGTAAGTTATTTTTCACTGGCCTTTAAAAGGCCACAATCACCCTCAAATTAACATCGTGTGTGAGTATAGACTTTGTTCAGATAAAAGAGAACCTGCTGTTTGACAACAATCACCTTCAAATAAGAGCGCAAATCCCATGTTCGCTGTCACAACCAGCCGGCTCAGTGACGAAATGTTTACCGACGCAGTTCGTAATCCCGCAAACCCGCATTCGAAATAAAGCTGCAGGCGATTTGGCAACAGACCGCCTTGCGTTTGTTTTTTTTAAAAACGAAAATGGCATGGGTGCCGGTCGTTCAAAAGGCAATGGCAAACTACTGAACGTAAACTTGCCAAGCGATCACAACAGCCAAAATAAAAATATGCTGGTGTTGAAAGCAATGTCCTGTAAAAGATATGCAACTGACTAACTGTCAGAACCATGGTTCATATACTCGATACAGAGTTGACAAGCGATCACAACAGCCAAAATAAAAATATGCTGGTGTTGAAAGCAATGTCCTGTAAAAGATATGCAACTGACTAACTATGACAACCACGGTTCATATACTTTCGATACAGAGTTGACAAACTTTTTGGCAACATTGTGAATTCGCATTGTTGGAAGCATATTTTCTGAGGTGTCAATTTACACTATTCAAGACCTGGATTATTCACTATTTTTCAATTAAATTTTCAAGGACATACTGTGCACTTTCTTTGGAATTGATATTAAAAAATATACTGTGGGGTTTTCTTTGGAATTATTATTACCGAAAACAACAAGTTATCGATATAAATTCAAACATCGCTTCATTTGCCGTCGCAAGTTATGACTACGAAGTTACGCAACTCCACCAGCCTGGTTTCTGTAGTTTGCTGAATTACTGACCCTGCGGCTGCGGCGATATTGACACCAGCTTTTATTGTTAGTGCCTTAACTGGTCCAGGAGGTGTGCCTTCCACTTGGTGGTTGTCAACGTCCTAGATACCTAGGGGAATGAAACTCGGGTTCATCCAGGCAACAAACTCCGTTCTGATACTATCTGACATAATTTATTTACAGTAAGCTGGCGAAGAATGGTTTTCGCAGCCAGCTACGTGGCGAACATGATCATAGGAGTTCACAACAAATCCATCATACATAATCATTACAACAAACTCTATCATCTATCTATCGAGTGAGTAACACTCCTAAATACACTTGTGTTCAATCTATCAAGTCCCCCTTAAGTTAAGCCCTGTTGCTTGTTCGATGTCCAGTCGGCGTCTGCCCTCTAACGTGTCTCGGACACGGGCTGTAACTCTCCTCGAGCTTCTCGTGGAACAGGTCCTGGCACGCGGTCAGCGTGTCCACGGAGCTGTAGGCGAACTGACCTATGTTTCTCGAAGGCTCTAGATTGTTCGAGCATTCGAGTGTGTCTCCCTTGTATTGGGGTTATGTCCCTTCTCGAGTTCCCTTCTATCTTTATGTTCCTACCGACTCCATGTGAGACTCTGACAGGGGTCCCCCTCCCCCGCTTCTATGGGTTAGTATATGGTAATTAGTCTGCACTAATTCTGTCATAGGATCACATGAAGTTGGTGTTTGGTAGTTTCGTGGATGGGAACCTGGCCATCTATATATTTGCACTATTAACTCATGTATTTCCCCGTACAACAATCCAGGGTGATTGCTGAAGAGCCCCTATCTCTTCCATATCCTTAAACATGCTTATCCGACCGAAGTTCCCTGACGCTTCTAGTTGTATTTGCAACCGCGCCCTTCTCAAGTATCCATATGATACCAGATATTAAACTCTGTGTTAGAGAGGTTTAACAAGACAAATTGTCTTGGCTTATTTAAGAACACTTGCAATTCTTGTCCTGAATGTGTATTTTGATACACTTTTACTTCCGTATGTTTTATAGTGCTTAATATATATATGCACTCTTGTTTTCTCCCAAGTAACTACTATGTTCCTGTTTGCCTGTTAGTGTGTTTACTGCTTTGTTACTTGCTCTAATAAAATGTGTGTGATTTAATTGTTAGTGTTTAGTTTTATGAGTATGTCCTACCTAATGTCTAAAGTGTGTGCTACCTGTGTGTATGTGGTGTGTAGTACATCTCTAAGTGTCACGAGCTGGAATATCCCTTGTCATGAATTACGTCATCTGTGTAACGCATGTACAGGGTATTCAAACAGTGATTCTTAGAGTGAACCTATTTTATCTAACACTAAACATGTATACACAATTTTAGACAAGTGTTACATTTTACACTCAAAACGCAGACAAATTAAAATAAATACTTTTTGCGTACAATTTGTCCGCTCAGTATATCGCTCTCTCATTTAATTCATTCACTCTCTGATTCGCACACCTTTCATTAAATATAATAAATTGTTAAAATATACAAATTAAGGTGAGGTAAATGTTGTCGCCCTTAGAAAAAGGAAACTGGCGATATGCTATATTCAAAGCGTAAAGTACTATCTGTACTGGTGATAAGAAATGGTTTATAAGTTAAATTGCAACAATTGTATTGGGAGAAAATTTTAACTATGAATGAAAATGTTTGTGACATATTATGATAGAAAATGTACAATTTACATGTTCACATATTTTATGTATATAGTAAAGCACAAATGTAATACATATTTAACTAATAACATTAAATTAATTAACTCCAACGACGATCCGTGTGTTGTCGTTCTTTCGTCCGTGTGCTGTTCCAATAATGTTTACAGTTCGTAGGTAACGTTTTGGTGTCACATTCCTGTGTTGTCTCTTATATGTCGTCATAGTCATAGTATATCGCTGCTTGTATGTGCGATGTTCTGTTCCGTTAGTTTGCGAAGTCAATTGAAATCACGCGTATGCACAGTTATTAATATTCGCATGGTAACTTTCAGTTCTGTGATTGATGAAATAACTTCACAAATGTTAATATCCACAGTTCGGAATGTTTTTGATGTACTGCTAATTGCCACTGTGGCTCAATATAGTTAACGGTTCTCAAAGTTTCATGTCTGTGATAGCTATAAGTAGAGTATTAAATCAGCTGTCGACACTTCCAAATTAAAGTTCTACAGTAAGTGTAGAGGTACACTCTTTTATGCAACAGACTAAAATATCACAGCTTATCATATGGCCACTAATTAATGTAAATAGTGTTAATCTGCTGGTGCATTGGTTAGTCGTGATAATATGTCAGGTATTATATTATCCGTACCTTTAATGTGACGGATTTCAAAGTCGAAATCCTGAAGAAGAAGACACCATCTTGCTAATCGATGGTTCTTGGGGTTGCCTTCTTTCATCACCAGCAGTGGCGAATTATCCGTCAGAACAACGAAATGGGAACCTAAGAGGAACTTAGATAAACGACTAACACAAAAAACCAAACTTAGTGCCTCCAATTCAGCTGTCGAATACTTGATTTCCGCTGTTTTCAGTTTACGGCTGACATACAGGATCGGGTATCTCACGTGTTCGTATTCCTGCATCAGACATCCTCCAATGGCGATCGCACTTGCATCTGTAGTTAATATAAATGGTACATCTATGTTTGGTAATCTCAATATGGGTGGATTCGAAAAAATTGTTTTCAATTTGCAAATTGCATCCTCTAAACAGATACTCTTACATAATTTATCTGGTTGACTTTTGGTCAACAAATTTGAAAAAAACTGATGTAATTTCTGCCCAGTTTGGTATAAATTTGGCATAATAGTTTATGAGACCTAAAAGACTTCTGACCTGTTTTTTTTTTTAGTTGGTACTTGCAGGTTGAGAATTTTTGATACAATTCTATCATCCGTCAGTAGTTTACCTTCCGAAATCCTATGACCTAAGAAGTCTATTTGTTTATAGCCTATTTCAACCTTGGAAGGTTTGACAGTGAGTCCAAAAAGACGGATTTGATTAAAGACTTGTCGGAGTGTAACTAAGTGAGAAGTCATGGCTGAAGAATGGATACAAATATCATCTATATAGGATTGTACGTCCTTGATGCCGTGTAATAACAGTCTAGTTAATCTAACAAATGTGGCAGGTGCGTTTTTCAGGCCAAAAGGAAGATATTTCCATTCATATAAGCCAAGTGGTGTAGAGAATGTGGTTATATGCCTTGAAGAGGGAGATAGTGGTATCTGCCAGTAACCTTTTGTTAAGTCAAGTTTAGAAAAAATGGATGATTTAGACATATTCAAAATGAGGTCTTCACAGCTGTACATTGGCTCAGCATCTGTCGTTGTTACAGTATTGACCCTTCTGTAATCTATGCATAAACGAATGGTTTGGTCCTTTTTCTTCACCAGAACAATTGGAGAAGAGTATTCGGACATAGACTTTTGTATTATTTTGTTTTGTTCTAAGTCTAATATTTCCTTGTCCAGATTTGCTCTATAATGTAATGGAATTGAGTATGGTCTACATTTGATAGGCGTTACATCTGTCAAAATGATGGAGTGCGTTATTTTGTCAGTCCGTCCAGGTCGGTTTGAGAAGATAGTTTTATAGTCGTTAAGAAGCGACAGAATGTCTTGTCGTTGAGGTTGTGTCACAGTGTCGGAGATTTTTATGTCCTGTACTGTACCGTTGTCGTTCATGATAGGTACTAGGAATTTCAGTATTGTCTATGTCAGTCTGATTTATTACTGATGCTACTGTTTGTAAATTGTCTTCAATGTCATTGTCGTCATCGTCCAGAATAATCGTTGCTAATGTGTCGTTGACTTCGTCGTATTTGTCGTTACGAAAAATTGTCGCTAATGTGAAATTGTCTTCGTCGTCTTCGTTGTGAAAAGAATGTGTCGTTAATGACGCTTCGTCTAGATTTTCATTTGTAGTAGTGTCGTTCAGTCGTCTGGTTGTCGTTTCGTTCTGGTTGTCGTTCTTGTCAGTCTGGTTATTGTCCCCTGTTTCTCCGTCTGAGTGCTTATGTCACTGTCATTCCTAGAATAGTAAGGTTTTAACATATTTACATGGAAAATTTTCAATTTGCCATTTAAATAGATTTCGTAGTCAACTTCCGAAATTCTTCTAATAACTTTAAATGGTCCTTGCCAAGAGGTTGAAAGTAAATTTCTCTTGTCAGGTAATAATAACAACACCTCTTGATTAGGATGTAATACAATGGTTCTTGCACCCTTGTTGGCGTACTGACTGCACATAAAACCTTTCTCCTGCAAAGATGATCTGGCTAGTATACAGGATCTAATGATTTTGTCTCTGGTGTCAGTGACTAAATCATAGGTGGAAACTGGTAATTGGGTGTTTACGGGTTGCGATATCATATCTCTGTACATAGAGAGAGGTCCTCTTGGATTTGCTCCATATATTAATTCAAAAGGAGAGAACCCAGTGCTCGACTGCGGCACTTCTCTATAAGCGAACAGCACCGTTGGGAGAAGTATATCCCAATCGGCTGGATTTTCAGCTGTCACTTTGGCTAACATATGTTTTAGGTCCCCGTTCAATTTTTCGCAAATTCCGTTCGCGGACGGTCGATAGGGGCTTGTAAAACATTGTTTTATGCCGAGTAACTTAGTTACCGATTGAGTGGCATTAGATATGAACTGCGTTCCTCTATCCGATATTATCTTCTCCGGAAAGCCAAAACGGGAGAATATTTGTAAAAATACGTCCGTCACATCTTTAGAGGAGATTGATTTTAACGGAATCATTTCTGCCCACCTTGAACACAGATCCACGAGTGTAAAAATGTACCTATTTCCTTTGTTTGAAATGTGGTTTAAAGGACCCACTAAATCAACCGCAACTATTTGAAATGGTCTTGAGGCCGTTGTGGTTGATTGGATTTCTGCAGTAGGGTTTTTTCCCTTCTTAATTAACTTCTGACAGATATCACAAGATTTGCAATAGTTTTTTATGTGCTGGCAAAATTTAGGCCAATAAAATTGGCTCAGGACTCTGGCCCTGGTTTTTTCATAACTCATATGACCTCCGAAAGGTGAGTCATGGGCTATATGAAGCACTTTGTCACGATGTGACTGAGGTAGAACCACTTGTTGTATCGTGGTTTGATCTCTGGTATATAACCTCGTTAGAATATTGTTATTTAGTCTGAATGTCCAAGAAGCGTTTTTGGCAGTTTGAGACATGCAAATGTGTTCTTTAGTTCTAGATTCACTGTTTGCTTTTTGGGTGCAGTTTTTTTTGTTCCCATTCTCTGATTTCTTCTTCAGAACAGGATCTTATATTA
This sequence comes from Cepaea nemoralis, assembly GCA_014155875.1. Lineage (NCBI taxonomy): Eukaryota > Metazoa > Mollusca > Gastropoda > Stylommatophora > Helicidae > Cepaea > Cepaea nemoralis. The sequence goes on along the minus strand of JACEFZ010027911.1, from coordinate 225,343 downwards.
GGAAGATTTCCAAGAATAATATCAGCGCAGGGCTTTTCCAATACTGCACATAGCACTTGTCCTGATAGAAAAGGGGTCTGAATTTCGGCCAGTGCTAGGGGGTATCTTACGATGGTGCCTGCGAATGTACGACATGTCACGTAGTTGTGTGTGTAGTCTTTGTCATAGATTAATGTTCTTTTAATCCCACAAAGAGTCGCTCCGCTATCACGCATTAATGTACATAGTTTGTTATTCACAAACCCTTTCACAAATTTTAACTTGCCTTTAGACGCTAAGGATGCGTTGGCCATTTCATTGGATATTGGGATTGTATGGCCACATTCCAAGGTTGTATCCAACTGAAATTTTCTGCACGTATTACAGGTGTTATTATTGATGGTGTAAATGATTTCTACCGCATTACCTGACTTACTCGCAATTTCATTCTGGATGTCACATTCATTCAGTTCTTCAATTTCTTCATCCGTAGATGTATCTATCAATGCAGCATTGGCCTGCTTCATCATCTTGCGACCGTCGCAACGTCCTGAATAATGCCGGTAAGCAAGACAAAAGTAGCATTTGACCACTCTCTTATACGCGTTTCTTTTGTTCTTTTGTTTTTCCACCATCATTTGAAGGTGATGTGGATACATTGGTGATTTATCACAAATTGCGTACTGTTCGTGGGTCAAATGACAGTATTGACACAGGACTGGTTTTGTGACTTTAGAGCGTTGTTTGAACCTATTCTCATTTGGTTTTGAATATTTGGTGTTTGTGACAGCTGCTGTTTCATTCTGACTCATATTTAGCTGAAAGATATCACGGTTAGCTGTGAAATATGCACTACCTCTATTTTCGACTTCTTGAATAGTCTTACAATCACTTTGTTTTAGAAATTTCGAGAAAGGAGTTGGTATGGTGTTCATGATCTTATCAATTATTATTAGGTCTTTTAGTTTATTATAGTTTATTATAGTTGTTATTTGTTTTCGCTGAGGTTATCCATTTTGTACAAATATCTTTGACTGTAGACACGTAGTCTATGAACGTTTGGTTAGGTGATGGTGTTAATTTTGAAAACTGCAACTGATAGCCTGCTGTATCTAGTGAAAAATGTTGTAGTATTCTTTGTTTTAAATAGTCATAATCATTCCTCATGTCTTGTGGAATTGTTTCTATCACTTTTAAGGGCTCTAATGCTAAATTTCTCATCAAAATAAACCGACCTTTGAAACGTTATGGTATGACATCAAACACTCGAAGTTCTCTAAGTATGCACTTATTGAATCCCCGGAACAAAACGGTTTGATTAAGCCTTTATATTTGTTGTATTTTTGTTCCTCTTCTTTGCTCCTTAATTTGTTTACTGAAATTTCTAAGTTGGAGTCAATTTCCATTTGTTTCAATTTTAATTGTGTTTCTAATTCTAACTTTTTTATTTCTGCGTTTAATTCAGTTTGTTTGCTAGCAGCTTCTATTTGCATCTTTTTCTTTTCCGTCTGCATCTTTTTCTCCTCTCTTTCCGCTTGCATCTTTTTCTCCTCTCTTTCCGCTTGCATCTTTTTCTCTTCTCTTTCCGCTTGCATCTTTTTCTCTTCTCTTTCCGCTTGCATCTTTTTCTCTTCTCTTTCCTTTGCCCTATCTTCTCGTGCTATGTTTTCTAAATGTGTCTTTTGTGCCCATTCTGAAAGTTTATCGGCGGTATAACCTAATTTAATTCCTAATTCGATGCAGTGTTCTAATGTTGACATCTTGTAACTTTAGCTAATGTTAAATTTATAGCAATTAAATCCCTTTGGAAAAAGTGAGGTGTACAAAACTTGGTTATATCCCTTAATGTTTACCTTCAAACTTTCTAACGAACCAGTTCACATGGTTATGAAATTTGCATATATATATCATTAATAGCAATACATAGAAAAAATGTTACATCAATGAAAAAACAAAATGGTGAGTATCGTTTAGGGATACAATGAGCATGAAATGGGACTTATCTTATTTACTGGTTTCTTGGCTGTAGTGTTGTTTGGTTCCCCTGTTTTCTCGCCACTGCTGGAGGACAGTTTACATACACACAATCTTTCGCGGAACAATCTGATGTTGGAATAAAAAAAAATTAGTAATTGTCACTGTAATTGTCCAGTCATGTCAATGTCAAATTTCATGAACATAATTACTTAATTACTTTTCTAGAGGGACTACGATAGCTCATTAATAGATGATACGATAGTAGCTGCAAAGTTCTAGACTCTGTTATGTATGAAAGTTGATATATTTTACTTGGCAAAACCAAGAGCTGTCGGGAAAGTGAAGCTTGCGCTTGCCAATACCGGCTTGGCCCCCAAATAGCCTGTCAACGTCCTAGATACCTAGGGGAATGAAACTTGGGTTCATACAGGCAACAAACTATCTGACATGATTTATTTACAGTAAGCTGGCGAAGAATGGTTTTCGCAGCCAGCTACGTGGCGAACATGATCATAGGAGTTGACAACAAATCCATCATACATAATCATTACAACAAACTTTATCATCTATCTATTTAGCGAGTAACACTCCTAAATACACTTGTGTTTAATCTATCAAGTCCCCCTTAAGTTAAGCCCTGTTGCTTGTTCGATGTCCAGTCGGCGTCTGCCCTCTAACGTGTCTCGGATACGGGCTGTAACTCTCCTCGAGCTTCTCGTGGAACAGGTCCTGGCACGCGGTCAGCGTGTCCACGGAGCTGTAGGCGAACTGACCTATGTTTCTCGAAGGCTCTAGATTGTTCGAGCATTCGAGTGTGTCTCCCTTGTATTGGGGTTATGTCCCTTCTCGAGTTCCCTTCTATCTTTATGTTCCTACCGACTCTATGTGAGACTCTGACACCGATGGATATTAACTACATATTCGACAGCTCTTGGGATAAGGACCAGACTAAGAGAGACACAACCTGTTGCTCTGCAGGTAGACTGAGGATAGCAGTCAAAATCAGGCAAACGATGCCAATAATCTCAGCCCGGACATAACTTCTAAGGCTCCCAGCCGAGGTATATGGCTGAACGTCTCTAAGCCATAACCCCTCAGAAGTGAGAGCCTGGCCGACACAAACATACATCAAAATTGAGGTGAGGTGCTGAGCACGCTACATGCTTGGCGCAGATACTCGTTCGATGGCTCTTAGCTGGGTGATATGAGGTATCCCCGGATGAGAGGTCCTGACCGTTACTCGCTCACAGACGCACGGAGGTAAGGTGCTGAGCCGGCAGCACATGTAGCCTATCTCGTGAGCGAGTACAAAAGGTGGAAAAACACCTCGGTCGCACGTTCCGTAGAAAGTCTGTAACCGCACTCATGGAGTGAGTGTAGTCAAAGGTGGAAAATTGTCTCGTTGACACGAAATGGAACGCCTGTCTTGCGAATCCATTACGTGGCAGCCCGAAGCAAAAGCTTGCTGTGTGGAAAGAGTCTCGAAACCCGAGGAAGGCTAACCTCATCAAAAATGCCCACTGAAGCCGGAAGTGCCAGCCTACGGGCCGCAAAATAATAATGGCACTACGCAATTACGTCCGAGTGAAATGTCTTTCGTGACCGGCAAAGCTCTAACTAGTCTTCCCTCGTGCTAGGAACAGCTACCTAGTCTCCGAATGCCGCTCTTGTTCGGAACAGCTCTGACTAGGTAGTTTCCGAATGTCCGAAGTGTCTGGAACAGCTCTGACTAGGTAGTTTCCGAATGTCCGACGTGTCTGAACAGCTCTGACGGACACAACGACAAGCACATGTCCGAAAAACTCGCTGAGTGGATATTGACTGCAGACCAGTTTGGTCTGTGCGGGAACGGCCCGGGGCGAACGAAATGCCCAAGATATTGAAGTGAGGAATTAAAGCAGCCATGAGCAGGACGTGACAATTCTCTCGGTGAGCCCAGGACCAGGGCGCTATGTGCCGGCCCTGCAATTATGGAAGCCACCCTGGATGGCGGAACATGCCATGGACTGTCCCTGCCTTCCTTTGAGGGACAACCGTTGTCTTCACCCGTTCCAACTTGGCCAGCTGGGTTGTGGACGGTACCGCAAACAGTGAGAGTCTCCCAGGAATGCTACCTGGTCAAAAAAGCACGCTGAAGCCGGTTGTGTTGGCCTACGGGTTTCGGCCCAAGGGCGCATAACAGACACACCGCAATCACATCTGAAAAAACACTCCGGATGATCGCAAAGAAGAAGAAGAAGAAGATTTGGCCTGATGAGAGCAGGAAAATGCTGTTCATCTGTCAGCTCCCTGATCGTGTATTAAAACAAATTGGAACAGCTAAAGCATACCAGAGTCATTTTGAATCTGAAGCTTCAACTTTATCATCCAAGCTAAGTGAATCTTGTGAGACAGACATCAGTGAAGATGAGGACATGATTCACATCAGTTTTTTATGTTGCATATCCCTTACAGGACGTCGCAGTCAACATCAGCATTTTTTAGCTGCTGTTGATGTACTAGGCAAGATTACACTCAGTAGTTTGCCATTGCTTTCTGAGCGACAGGCTCACATACGACCCGTAAGTTACCAGAGAGGCTCGAACCGATGCCCGTTACTCACGAGAATATACAGGGGTACGGCGAAAGCTGTAAAACTCTTCGCCGCGGAGACGGCAGTCACATCAATACATATGTAATTTCTTACTTTCTCAATCTGGATATTTTCCCTAGATACTTTCCAACGAAATCTAGATATTTATGGATGCTGTTTGGGCCGTTTCTAGATATTTTTGGTCAAAAAAAAAAAAAAAATTGGCAACCCTGCCCACAACTCTGAACTAACGCATGCCATCTCCTGTGAAATGAGGGACGTTTCTAACCACAATATGATGAGGGAACCAGAAATAACATTTTAATGATTTGCTGTAAAGTTAAAATAAATATCTTCATATCAGGCAGGTTATCCATTTTTTTGAACTAGCATTTCATTTTAAAACATTATTATATTGATAATTCATTAATTGGATTGATTATCACCACTTCTTATCTTTGCGATATAATATTTTATATAATATTAATTAATATTAATATTAATTATAATAATTTAAATAATTTAATTATATATTAAATTATTATTTTATATTATATAAATAAATTGTGTCTCTTTCCCCCATTTTTGTTTGTTTGTTTATGCGAACAGATTGCCTTTCCCGTGTAATGTTTAGAATATGGTAAAATAATAATAATTAATATAATATAATAATAATACTATTGCCGGTCTCCGTGGCTAAAAAGTTTGCGAACGTGAGCCCCCCTTACCTGCGTTCGAAACACAGCTGCGACCACGCCCCGTTGCGTTTTAACGTGTTAGTATAGGAGCCGGTCGTTCAGAAAGCAGTGGCAAACTACTGAACGTAAACTTAGCAAATCATCAACAACAGCAGTGCTGGTGTTGACAGAGATGACCTGTAAATAGGATATGCAAAAATATTAATTAAATCTAGTGCAACAGTCAGTTTGCATTTGACTTAACACGTGAGGAATGCCAACCAATGGATCTACATCTACCAACCTCTTACAGGATAAAGAATCATGTCCTTCCTTTTATAACGGGTATGGATTCACCAAGAATTATCTATAGAAAGCTCATACTTACAGTACTTCCTTAGCAAGCCAAAATGGAGAAGATATATTGAAGGGAGATATTCACAACATGGGTTATAAAATACACTCAATATTTTCCTTATCATCTTCCCAAATTATACAGCATTCATGTAACTAAGACACTTTAAAGATGTAGGAGTGTGTTAGTGTATACACGTATGTGTGAATTTGAATGGTTGTCCCATATCTTGCACTATGTATATGGTGAGCTAGCATCATGTATGAAACCCTAATGTGTAGTGTAAATTAATTAATTGAATTGTTATAAAATCATATTAATATTGTACTTTCAGTCGAGGTGATTTCTTTGAAAGTAGTTTCTGCCTCTGCATCTCTCTCCCCTCTTTAGTCATCATGAGTTCCAGAGAACAAGCTTGTTTGTTATTGTCATAGCTTAACTTCGCTTCTCCCATCTTCTCTTTTCCTTTTTTGAATTTAGAATCATGGGCATAATGTAGTTTGCAGAACGATGGACCGTATGAAATTTACTCGTCATTGATGAAAGTAGAAGGATGGAATCGGACTCTACAGTTAACATTAAATATTTACAAATGATTATTAATTATCTTTCACTGGCCCTCCCATTAACATGGAAACGGTGACGTTGTTATATTGTATGGACGATTGCCACAAATAAAGATATATTTGACGAGGAACGCCAGCGTTGATGAACTCATTTCGTTAATATTTATTCTGGCTCCTGTTAAACTGCAATGTTGTTTTATTAGACGACGAGCATAATATTAGAGGGAAACAGCATAGCAATTAGTACATTTGGTATTTCATCTTGTGATTTGTTCAGTGGGGCTAATCTGACGGCTTCTATAATTTCTTCTTTAAGTATGTCTGGTTCTAGTTCTTCGGTGGCATATGTGTTGGTATCTTGAGTTCCTTTGACATCTGATGGGATGTTGAGAAGTTGTTTGAAGTACTGCTTCCATCTTATTAGGATATTTTTTGTTCACTTATTGGTTCTCAATTTTTGCTGTTTATTATTTCAATTGGGTCAAAGGTTTCGCCTCTGGTTGTCATTGCACTTATCTTTTTGTAGAAGTTTCTAGTTGCCTCATTGTATTTTTTATTTAGGGTTTCTCCATACTCCTCCCAGTCTTTTTGTTTTTCTCTCTTTACTATTCTATTCACATGTCTTCTCGTTATTCTATATTCTATGTAATCACATTCCTGTCTGCTCTTCAACCACTTTTTATATTTTTCCTTTTAATCTTTTACAGCTTTCTTTACCTCTGTGTTCCACCAACTTGCTATTTTCTTTATCTGTGTTTTGCTTTTTTTCATGGTTCCACATGTTATTTTTGCAGTATTTAAAATACTTGATTTGAACATCTCCCATTCTTCTTCCATATACAAAGATTTCAGTTAGTTCTTTCTCATAATTTTTCCTCACTGCCTCGTCTTTGAGGTTTTTTAAGTTTACTGATTCGCATGGCATATTTTTCCTGGTCTTTGCTCTCTTTTTCTGTTGGCTCTATTGTGGCAACAACTGCTTTGTGGTCTGTGTTTATGCTTAAGTTGGGCACTGCCCTTGCATCTAATATATTTCTCTTTCTGTTATTTTTTGTTAATATAAAATCAATTTGGCTTTTGGAATCTAGGTGTTCCATTTATACCAGATGTATGTTTGTGAGCTTTTGTGTTTATAGAATGTGTTTCTTATATAGAGGTCATATTGGTTGCATAGCTGTATCAATCTACTTCCGTTATCATTTCTTTCGTTATGGTCTCCAAATGCCCCAAGATGTTTTCCTATGCCCACTCTGTTATGTCCTAGTCTTGCATTGAAGCCTCCCATAACTATGATGTTGTCCTGCTTCTCTATTTTGTTTAGCACATTATGAATAAACTTGGAGACACGTTAAATCATGTCAGGGAGACAGATGAACTTATAGTGATGTGTGATTTTAATGGACGAATAGGCACATAAAGAACACCATGGGATGAATGCATTGGGCTGTTCAGCGACACAGAGACTGAATGTAACAGCAATGGTCAACGTCTACTCAACATATGCCCCGAACATGGACTAATAATAGCAAATATTTTTTTTCAACATTGTTGTAGCCACACCAAGACCTGGTATAAATGGAATGACATAGATGAAGCATCTCAGATTGACTTTATTCTACTTAGGAAATCAGACAGAAGACTACTATTAGATTCAAGAGCACTCCCAAATACAGACGTTGATCCTGATCACAAACCAGTCATAATAAAAAAGATTCCAACATACAGGAACATAAGAAACAAAGAGGTAACAAAGCCATATAGCTAGTGCCCGAGAATAAGGTCACAGAAAGTAGGTAGAAATCCTAGAAGCCTAAAACCACACAGAGAAACTGGGAGACAAGTTGTCAACAGAAAAACGTCATTCTGACATCGATTAACAACAAACAGACTTTGTGGAGTTCTCGAATGGAAGGCTGTGCATGGAACTATCAGGACATTCAAACTGGCAATTAAACAGTTTCTACATTGAAAAGTGCTGGAATATGAGTTACAGATAGAGAAGATATTATAACGAACTCATGTGAGATGATGCTAAGGACGAATGAACCGACTGACGAGGAAATTAGTCAGAATTTCAGAAGCGGCGAGAAATGGACCTAGAAGATAGAAAGAAGGAGGTTCAAGGACGGATAAAGTAAGTCAGAAATAATCAGTTATAAAACGGTTTGTAAGTGCTAATATTAATATGAAATTCAATAGTATAGTTACCGCCGGCCCTGGTATTACAGGCCAGGTAAATGTTGAATAGTATTTGTTGCTATGCAAAGCCGATGAGCTGTAGACAAAATAAACAGCGATTGATTTTCGATTACACTCACGTTCAAGAATCGACCTTTTTTTATTCTTCTGTTCGCAAAACCAAAATTGCTGTTGAATTGGTTGAAAGCGAGCCTAACATTATATTGTTCCAGTTGCAGTTCAAATTATTCATAACAGCGTTTTGGCAAACAACACATGTCATCAATTATAGGAGGCTGCAGGAAAATACGGTTAAAGACGAATTCAGTCAAGAAATAACTACATAAGAACATCCCTGATGACTACTCAAGCGTAGATAAGGAATGGGAAATTTTCAAGGCTGCCATGCTCGACACACTGGAAAATAAATGTGGAACAAAGAAAGTAGGGCAGGACAAAAGATTAAGAACAGCTTGGTGGAACAACAAAGTTAAAGATAGCACATTCAAAAAGAAGGTAGCGTTCAAAAAAATGGATCACAACTAAATCTGAACAAGACTATGTTACTTATAGAATAGCACAACGAAATGCCAAACGAACAATTAGAGCATCTAAAGATAAATCCTGGAGAATATACGGTGAACAGATGGCGACCCTTAGCAAAGACTACTCAAGAGACTTTTATAAACATGTCAATACAATGAAAAACAGAGATGCATGCTACAACCCAACCACCATCATCAACAGCAAAAGAGGTATACCATTATTTAATCCACAACAAAGACTAGCAAGGTGGGCAGAATACTTTCAAGAACTACTTAACCCCACACATAACATAGAAAACCTCACTTTTGTGCCTAAAAGTCGTGGACAACAAGAACCAAATTTCATACCTGCAGAAGTAAAAATAGTTATACAGAAAAGTCCTAAAAACAAATCACCGGGTCCAGATGGAATAACCACAGAAGCTATTCAGGCCTGTGGGAAAAAAGTTAAATGAGTTAAATGACTAACAAGACTTTTTAATATAGCATGGGAAGAAAGAAAAGTCCCGGATGATTGGCAACAGGCAATAATAGTACCAATATGGAAAAAGAAAGGCAGTATAAGAGAGTGTTAAACATACAGTGGTATATCACTCCTGAGCCATATAAGGAAAATGTACGCAAAACTATTGGAACAAAGAGCTAGACCCATAGTTGAACAAAGTACAAGTTGAAGTTAAGCAAAGTACAATTCAGTTTTCGGAAAGGTAAAAGTTGCACTGATGCACTATTTACACTTAGACAAATATGTGAAAAAACTATTGAATATAGGGATCAGCAGAATATTGTGTTTGTAGATCAGAAAAGGCTTTCGACAGAGTAGACAGATAGAAATAATAGACCATTCTTGAAGACTATGGTGTACAAGGGCAATTGCTAGAAAGCATCATAGCTAAGTATCACTCGAGCCGAAGTGCAGTAAGAACACATGAAGGTATATCAGATATGTTCACAGTCAATACGGGAGTGAGACAGGGATGTGTGCTCTCTCCTCTGCTATTTAATATCTACATGGACAGAATATCCAAAGAAGTAAGTCTTGACGGAACAGATTCAGACAATTTAGAACTCTTTACTCCAGATGAAACAACTGACCCATAGGAATTAAATGAACTTCTATTTGCAGACGATCAGTGCTTGTTTTACAGCGATGAGGGCAGACTACAAAATCATATTACTAATCTGAGTTCAACCTGCAGCAGATACAATATGAGTTTAAACACGGCCAAAACCGAAGTAATGCAAATTAGTAGATTGCCGGGCCCACCTGCGAGATGAGATGCCTGAGGAGAGCTGCCAACTTAACAATCTGAGACCGAGTAAGAAATGCTGTTATCAGACAGACAATGGGATCAACACCTTGTGCTACATGTTTTGAAAGACAGAAGATCAAGTGGTTTGGCCATGTCGTTAGAATGCAACACCAACAACTACCATCACTGGCCTTACATCAAAGATCATCTGCGACGAGACCAAAAGGACGTCCAAGAAGAAAATGGATTGCCGACATCATAGAAATTGTACAATCACACGGAATGACACTATTCAGTGCCGCCCACCGTGCGCTGGAGCGCAAATTATTCCTCCCCACGACACTTGACGGCAGAAGTGGAAGATGATGATGATGATGATAGATGTCTTTGTAGAATTCCTCGCATTCTTGCTAATTTTATTTTTATTACATGGTGCGTATATTTGTACATAGGTAATTGTTTATTCTTTTATTCTCACTGTTATGATTCTTTCTGATATATATTTTATTTTTTGTATTCCTTTTGCTAGCCATGGTTCAATGACTATTCCCACACCGTGTCTTGCCCTTTCTAGCTGTTCCACTCCAGAGTAGACAAACTTATAACTGTGGTGGATCTCCTTGCATCCTTTCCCCTTTATTCTGGTGTCTGCTATTCCCATCAGTCCAATTTTTCTCTCTTCCTTTGTTTCTATAAGTTCTTCTTCTTTACTATTAAAACCGCAGACGTTCATTGTGCCTATTTTTTTAATCGCTGATCCATCTCGTAGTCCATTAACACTGTCGGGACTAAATACATTTGGGTCAGTCCGTTTATACTTCTTAGTTTTTCTATGAGCATTATGAAGATCCCCTGCTGGTTTACTAGACCAGTTGCAAGTTTTGGTCAAACATCTGACCATAGGGAGTCAGACCCCCATGGCAAGCGCCATGGATTTTTATGACATATGGGTGCCGGTCGTTCAGAAAGCAATGGTAAACTACTGAATGTAAACTTGCCAAGAGATTACAACAGCAAAAAATGCTGGTGTTTACTGCAATGTCCTGTAAAGAATATGTAACTAACATTTGTAAAATACCCTATTGCCTTCTTTCCTTAACCTTCAAATATTAGAGATTCTAATATGTCCTTGTAATTAATTTCGTCTTTCCCATTTTTAACTCTAACCTGTGGTCCCTGAGGTTTATGATTGGTAATAAATTCATTTGAACTTCAGCATTTGGTGTACTTCAGGTTGATTCAAAACATCAGCTGTCACACCAACAAGAGGCGTTATTATTCTACGCGTGATTTTAAATCTGGACATTGGGTCATTACGTTACAATAATGTTCCACTTTCACTCTCCACATAGAATAGAATTATTTAGATAAATTGTCACCAGAACTTACATTAACATCACTGCTTGAATATCCATTTTCACAGTCACAAAAATGTACCATAAATGTCCGAGCACATTCAGCACTTAGAAGAACGGGGCTCTTTCGTATAAGAGTCATTGGTTGCCATTTACAATTTGTAACAACATTTTATGGGGAAGCAAATCTGGGTACGTGATATAAAACTGAAACATAAAACTGAAACTGCTTTGAGTCTTAAATAAAGGACTGATCATACTTCCATTTTCCATCCATTAAAAATGTAAAATCATGATTGAATGAAACAAAATATGTGATTAAGATCAGCAGCCATGAAAGCTTGAGCCAGTTTACTGGCAAATGGGAGTTTAAATGTTAAAGATATATTTTTCTGTTATAATAATATAACCTATACTTATTGAGTATTAGTATCCGGGAAGGTTACAAAATATGTGATTAAGATCAGCAGCCATGAAAGCTTGAGCCAGTTTACTGGCAAATGGGAGTTTAAATGTTAAAGATATATTTTTCTGTTATAATAATATAACCTATACTTATTGAGTATTAGTATCCGGGAAGGTTAACCCGGTCAACAAAGGCCCGCAGAAGTCGGATGTGTCGGCCTAATGGCGCAAGAACGCAGCTCTGGTGTAAACAGGCACAACACAATCATGACCGGAAAAAAAAACTCCGGATGAACGCAGAAGAAGAAGAGTATTAGTATAAGTTATATTATTATATCCAAAAGAATACCGAAAATCACAACCTTTTAACATAGCAAAAACGAAGATAATGCATACAGATAAAACTATTATCTAGAAAGAAATATATGTTAATGAGAAAAAATTGGAGGTGATGAAAAATTTCGAATAGCTTGGGTCATTAATTACCAACAATGGTGACGAAATGAAGGAAATTAAAAGACAAATATCTATTGTTCTTCGAAAAACTAAAAACAAATGAATAAATTGTGGAGGAGGACAGATAGAACTACAAAAATTTGATTTTTAAGAGCATGCATCTTTCCCATTGCAACATACGCCTGTGAGACCTGGACACTTACTAAACAAGCTGAACAGCGCATAAATGTCTTTGAATATAAATGTTATAGACAGGTTCTAAGAATATCTTGGATACAGAAAAGAACAAATGAATCCATATGACAAGATTTGAATATTTAAGAAGGTTGGCTACTAAAGACGATAAAACAAAGAACATTTTTAAATATTTTGGTTACTTGAAATGTCATGAAAGTTTGGAGAGAACAATAATGGAGGGGTATATGCCTGGGAAGAGAGGAAGAGGAAGGCCAAAGAGAAGATGGGTGCAGGATGTGGTGGATGATCTCCAGATGGGTGTATCGGACACAGGACATCTTGCTTATAACCAAGAAGTTTTCCGGATGGGAGCAAGGTTCTACAAGGGACATGCTACTGAATGAATGAATGAATGAATACTAATTGAGGTCATTGTGTCACTATAATGTTCCTGCTTTGTTTTTTTTTATCCATCACTGATTGGGGAATGACAATTCAAAGCTGTTTTTAGCCACTGGCTGAAGGTGTATGTATGCAATTTTGTAGTCATAAACTATTACAGTGTGGATACTCATGAAATCTTGGGAAGATAATGTGGTGGTTTCCCCTTGCCTTCCACATCCACATAGGGGTCTTTTACCTCTGCCTTTAACAGCCATTTCCGACTATCAGGACGAGTGAATGCCCTTTCTGTTCAGCTGCAGAGTTGTCCACTTATCCAGGTGGGCACTCGGTCCCCAAGGCTGCGTTTGCCACACCATGGTATGTTTCCGATCCTCTACCACAACAAAGATTAAGAACAGAATAGGGCAAGCAAAAGCTGCATTTCAGAAAAGGAAAAGTATCTGATGCAATAAGTCATTATCATTGAAAGTAAGAAAGAGAGTGACTAAATTCTATATAGAGCCTGTTTTGCTGTATGAAAATGGATCTTGGAATGTATGTGAACAAATTAGGAAGAACTTGGAAGCAACAGAGATGAGGTTCCTGAAACGAATGTTGCAAATTCCTTCGACTGCCAGAGTAACTAACAACTATTGCCTGAAAGAGGCTAATGAAACTAGATCATTATTTACAAGAAGAAAAAGGCAAACAGCTTTCTTTTGTCATGTGATGAGAAGAGAGGCATTCAGAACATCCTGATAACTGAAAAGATCAAAAGGAAGAGAGACAGACCAAGAGAAATGATGCTGGATGGACTGAGACGGTGACATGGAGGAATATCATATGCAGAGTTGATACAGAACACCAAAGACTAAGGTCTGTGGAAAGACATGCACACCTATGCCAGCTGGCAGAGCACGTGATGAAACTATTACAATGGGCAGTGAATTTTTAAATAAGCATTAGTATTTTTGTTAATTGCTCACCATCTTTTAAACGATCGGATGTATACAGTCAAAAATAGGGTTGTAAAATAGCGAAAGCATACCTAAAGAAACTCTTATTTTTGCATAAAACTAATCATCATCATCGACACAGACATATATGCACATTCCTGAATGTTATTTATCTTTGCGAATCAGTCATTTTAGGGAACACAGTAAACCATAGGCTGAAACAATGACCACATGTTGTGATGTTTTAAGCCAGGTGCCTAGGGCTGATTTGTTTGTTGTTTTGATACTTAGGGGATTGCTAAGTTGAACCATTATTGCGGGAGTCTCTGTGGCAAAGTGGTCAAGCCGTTTGACTCGGGCTCCGAAGGTTGTGGGTTCGATTCCGGGCCGCGACCTTCGGTTCACGAGTTAAATTTTTCTGAGACTCCTGTGGGTCGTCGCTAGAGCTACGGAATTCATGCTTTATGCAATGCTTTCCGCACTGCGGATAGAGACCATGCCATGTGGGATAAAACCCGGTGCAATGAAGTCGACCCTGTCAACTTTTAAGCGACTTTTTTAAGCAACCATTATTGCAGCACCTAAATTATATATAATTATTGTATGTCATATCAGATATAAAAGTTACACTTAGTCTATACCCCCTGTCTTTTTAGATAAGAAAAGGACACTAAACCAAATGAGATGAGATGAAATTTTGTACAGTTAAAGTAGAACAGTGAATTTGGTAAAACATTGGTTTCTTTCAGCTTCTCAGCCCACATTTCATTAAACATTCGTCAAGTGTTTGCTGTCACAATATCCAATGGATAACAGTCTCAGGTAAATACTATTTATTTACAGTAAAAATGGATGGCTTCTCATTCTACTAAAATACTAAATAAATATTAATATTTCAACTACATATTAATTCTGAACACAGTCTTGTGTCACTTGCATTTGTGGCTTCAGGATGGTGAACACAGTTTCATAAACTGTCACACTGGGCTTGAAGTCAGTCACAGGTGACTTGGACTTGATTTCCACGAAGATATGATGGTTGGTCATTCAGAAAGCAATGACAATCATTTATTGAATGTTTTTATTGTATTATTGATTCCTTTAGTTGTCCTCTATGTTCCTGATCCATACAGCAGTATTTATTTAACATCAGAGTTAAACATTCTAAGTTTGGTACTAATTTTCATATTATTAACTCCCATGAATTCCCTAGTGTTATGAAAGCTGCTCTTGCTTTTTGCATTCATATTCTAACATCTCTGTTCCCTCATCTTTGTCTAAATTGCTTGAAACAATCTTCATGACTGGAAAGATCATGGTAGATGAAGAAGAGGCAGACCAAGAGAAAGGATCCTTGGTGGCCTAAGATGCTGGAATGGGTAACCATGAATTCATGTAATCTAGAACACCAAGCATCAAGAGCTGTCGAGCTTCATGGATGCCAATGTCATGTGATCCAGAACACCAAGCATCAAGATCTGTGGAGATTCATGCATGCCTATGTCATGTGATCCAGAACACCAAGTATCAAGATCTGTGGAGATTCATGCATGCCTATGTCATGTGATCCAGAACACCAAGTATCAAGATCTGTGGAGATTCATGCATGCCTATGTCATGTGATCCAGAACACCAAGTATCAAGATCTGTGGAGATTCATGCATGCCAATGTCATGTGATCCAGAACACCAAGTATCAAGATCTGTGGAGATTCATGCATGCCTATGTCATTAATATGATGATAATGAATGTTACTGTCACTTCCTGGAAAACATTAAACAGGATCATTCTGGAAAGATTAAGTGATGCCACTGACAAACAACTAACTTATAAACATACAGGCTTTTGACAAAGCATCCTGCATTATGGGATACCACTGAAGATCATTTACTCAATAAGGGCAAAATGAGGATATTACATTTTTGTTGGAGGGAAAATTAATGATTTTGTTCTATATATAAGAACAAGAGTGGTTCAGGAATGCTTTTATGTCACTTGCATTATTCTTACTGACTATATAGTAGATTATGAAGACAACACTCCATCCATCATGTGCCATGCCGATAAGCGTAGGCGGTCATGTTTCACCATCTCACTCGATCATCAGAGTCATGGATCAGCTTCGTGTTCCTGTCTCGATCATCAGAGTCATGGATCAGCTTCGTGTTCCTGTCTCGATCATGCCACGTGGCCAAGCCATCCAGTTATTTACTTCTCGGTCTTCCCCTTGGTCTGTTCCCTTCGATCTTGCCAGTTGTTACCAAGTTCTCCTAGTCATTTCTTCTCATAACATGCCCCAAAATATTTTTGACTGTCTACGTCTAATGACTCAAATCAGTTTACGATCTTCATTTGTCTCTTGAAGGACTTGTTCATAGGTTTTTCTGTCTGTCCATGGTATTCTTTGCATTTTGCACAGAAACCACATTTCCACAGCCATCAGATGTTTTTCAGCTTGACTGCTCATTGTCCACGCTTCACATCCATACAAAAGTATACGTTCTATGTAGCACGTCAACTCTCTTTTTCTCGTTTTAATTGATATCTTTTTACTGGTCAGTATGTTTTTCATCTTGCAAAAGCTACCTTCGCAATGGTAATTCTTGTTCTAATCTCTTTAAGGCATCTATCATCAGATGTTATGACTGTTCTGAGATAACTGTACTGATTCACTTGCTTAAGAATATGCACATTTACTCGTATATCACACTGTGGTATTTCCTTCTTCCCAGTGACGACCATAAATCTGTGTCTTCTTACTATTCAATATTCCCTAGTTGTTCACTGTGTGCAACAATTGCATCCACTAATTGCTACAGGTCCTGTTCATGGTCTACAATCAAGACTGTATCATCTGCTTATCTAATGTTATTGATGTATCGTTCCCCCAATGTTGATTCCTTTCGTATCTTCTATATTTCTGAAAATATTTTCACTGTACAGGGAAAAAGATCTGGAGACATTACACATCCCTGTCTCACACCTCTTTTAATAAGCTGATATTGACCTACTTCATTATCAATTCTGACGGTAGCTTGTTGTTTCCAATATATGTTTTTTTTTTACAAAGCTAAGGTCTTTTCCATCAATTTGTAGATCTTCAAGCATCCTTATCATGTCAACATGTCTCACTTTATTGAAAAAAGCCTTTGTGTAGTCAATAAAGCAAAGGTGTAGATCTTTGTTTACGTCTATAGAACGTTCAGTTACTGTTCTCAGTATATACACAGCATTTACTGTACCCTTGCCTTCTACAAACCCACATTGTTCTTCTCTTATTTCGGGTTGTATTTTCTTTCTATCTCTTTGTATGATAATTCTCAGCAGAATCTTTGTGATGTGGCTCATTATACTAATTGTTCAATGTTGATCACATTCCAAGGCTCCTGAGTTCTTCGGAATTGCAATAAATATAGAATTACATAATTCAGGAGGTATATCTCCAGTATCATATATTGCGTTCAGCAGTCTGGTGACTTGGTCTATTCCATATTCTTTTAAGGCATTGATAATTTCTGTTGTGATGTTATCTGTACCCGGGGTCTTGCCAGTTTTAATATGGTTAATAGCATTCTGAACTTCCAGACAACACTAGCTACCACCATAAATGGAATTAAGTATATTTAGAGCAACCTGATATTGCTGATGACATTGCCCTCTTGTCCCACACATGAACTCTGATGCAAGATACATTTAATACACATAGTGGGCATCTCAACAGTTGTATACTATATCATACGGACAAAGAAGGATAATAAGAATACATCAAGCAAATGATAGCCTGATTTCCCTTCATGAAACCTGACTTCATATGCACATTTAGGTAGCAATGTGAAACATATTTGAGGCACAGATGGAGATATATATTACAATGAGAATACAAAAGGCTAGAGGTCCGTTCATAGAACATTTGTGGAAATCAAAAGAAGTTAAATATAGCACAAAACTTTGAATATGTAACTTTAACATAAAATCAGTACTGCTATGTGGGTCAGAAACAAAGAGAACGAACAAAATAATAACTAATTAACAAGCAATCATTAGTACACTATGCAGGTCGAGAGAGGGATCATGCTGTATGGGCAACACATGGTCTCTACAATTCAGCCCAAGACTCTGTGCTATGGAGAGGTATAACTCCATCCCTGGTCTCTGCTATGGGTTGTGGTTATGCCTTGTTTTGAAGAACAATGTAACAAACTATCATCTGTCAAGACATCAAGGTATCCTATTCAGCCTCTTTTGAGGCTTAATAGGATACACATTGAGAAAATCATGTTTCTAATTAGAAAGGCCTTCCTCTGGGACCCATAGAACAAAAGAAAAGAAGGAGACGAAAACTCATTGAGAAGAGAATGAGAGACAGAGATGTATAATTTGGTAAGGACTTGGAGGGAGCTGCAGGAGACAGCATAGGAGGACCTCTGAGCTGGAGTTAATTGAGGTCAGTGCCCCGTTGGGAGATACAAGACAGCAGAGGAAGAGTGCACTATGATTATTATGAATGGTTAGAAGCTTAATTGTAGACAGCAAGTTCTTCAAAGTTTTCCACCTTGAAGATAAAGTATTGACAAATTCAAGTGGACAAACCTTGGTTTTGGTTGGAGAGGGATGAAGCTCACAACAATATTGAAGGTCTGTGCTGCAGATGTTTTAACCTCTCTTATATATGCTTGTCCTTTTTGTGTCTTAAACAACAAGTGAAACTCATTGTCGCTATCAATCACATGTTTTATGCTTCTTTCAGTCACACATTTTGTAGGTTGTTTAACACACAAAATGGACAAAAATGGTAAAGATATTGGAAGCTATTGCTATTCACATAGAAAAGCCAACTTTGTGCAAACAAAAAGACATGATAGTCAGCTTAAAATTACTGCGGTAGACAATTCATATTACTGTGGGAATGTGCGTGTTGTATATTTCAGCTCGAGGGATTTATCTTATTGTTTTAGTTCATATTGTGTGAAATATGCCAGGCAATAAATCATGCAGTCTGTCGTTTATGTCTTCAATGTTTAAATATGTATATGTTTGGTCTACATCATAGTAAAGAATCTTCAAGTCATGGATCACCTGATAAAGATGATAGTTCTAAAGTGAAGTCTGTTATAAAAACAGAAACATGGATGTCGTCACTGCCATCAACTTTGCTTAATCTGCCACTCACAAAATTAACAATTCCAGGTAAGTGAACAGAATTAATGCTTAACTGCTTTTATTTGTCTGTCCTATAATTAACAGTTTCTGTTTAATATTAATCATATTGAGTCACATATTGTGTATAAACTGTATTGAATTGCAAGCGCAGTTTGATTGTTTTAATCAAATTGCAACATTAACACCTATGTCTCCTTAGTTGGTCGGATTATTGAAGGCTAAACTGGCAGATTTAGAATGCTGGTACTGCACAACACCCTTGAAACAGTCATATCTGCTGACCAACGAACACCTCGCCACATTAAAAACTTTAGAGGCTAACAAACACCTTGCAATTCTGAAATCAGAAAGTAATGGTGTAGTATTGATGAATATGACTGACTATCGGTGTAAAATGAAATAGAGATTTTATCGGACCAATCTAACTTTCAGTCAGAACCCAAACGTAATAAATCAGAGGATCTGGATGCAAAAATAAGGAAAAATCAGTGAGGCAACTGCAAAACTGCTCACTTCTCGTGGCTCACAAACTGCTCAAATGTATGATCTGCCAAAACTTCACAAGCCCAGAATACCACTAAGACCGATTTTGTCCATGCTCAACTCAGCCCAACACCTGATGGCGAGATGGCTAGCTAAAATTTTGAAGTCTGTACGGCAGTCTTTCAATCCAAAAATACCCAGAGACACATCTGAACTGGTTGAAGCCACAATGGACCTAAAACATAAACACATGGCATCCATGGATATAGCCTCCCTATTCACCAACATTCCATTAAATGAAACAGTGAAGGCTTAACAGATAAGAAGCTAAACCTAAACATACCAGCAACTACTTTGGAGAGACTATTACTGTTATGTACCACCAACATCAAATTCAACTTCTTTAAAAACCCAACTTGCCAAATTGATGGAGTGGCTTAGAGAGTAATCTAGGCCCCTTTTTAGAGAACATTTTCATGGCATATCTAGAAGAAAACAGATCCTCAGACATCAAAAACCTAGTTTTCTATGTGGACGATATAATCAACATTTTCTGCTGTTGATGTCTTGGCAAGCTTACGTTCAGTAGTTTGTCATTGCTTTCTGAATGACTGGCATCCATATCATAGCATTAAAAACCAGCGCAACACCGTCTGCTGCCAAATCGCGCGCAGCTGTGTTTCGAACGCGGGTATACAGGATTACAAACCACGTCCATAAGACCTTCGCCATGGAGACTGGTGCAAGTATTGTACAGAATAAGCATGGGCCCTCACTCATCATTTTGTCAGTTATTCGGCCCGCCATGAAAAAAAGTTTGGTGACCCCTGGACTAAAGGAACAGAATGAAAGAGGTTGCAGACTTGTACAGTGGACAAAAGAGCATGATTTGATTATTGGAAACACCTGGATCAACAGCACCCAAGGAGATTATGGACATGGTTGAGTCCTGATCATAAGATCAGAAAATGCTTAGCAAGATGGAGAAAGGAATGTTTTGTGTGGAATGGCTCTCGTCGCTTCAGAGGTCACGGATTGTGAGAATTGTATGGATATTTTGCCCTGGCCATGCGGGTGTACAGGGAAATGAACAGGCTGATAGGCTAGCAGGGAATGCACCTCTTGGTGGTATTTTGCCTATGGACAAGGGGGAGATGGTCGTACGCTTGTGGGACCAGGTGGAGAAGGCGGAGGAACAGATTGAGAACCCATATGTGGAAAGAATGAGGTTGCGGGGGATCGGCAGGGGTTCTGGAAGAATCTCAAAACTGAGAGGGAAGACCATTTAATCAGATAGCGGTGGGAACGATTAGTAGTATGACTCTTCACTGGCCATTGAATGAGGGGACTGAGCACATATGGGAATGTCCTGAGTGCAGTGATGTCGGTTCTTGACTCAACTCAACACAACACAACTCAACAGATCAGAAATCAGATTGATTACATTCTCATCAACAGAAGATTTTGAAATTCCTTAAAAGTCACTAAAACTATACCAAGCGCAGACTGCTACAGCGACTATAGATTAATCTTAAGAAATTTACATATAAAATTAGTTAAAGTCAAATATACACCAAGAAACGCAAAATTTGATCTACAGGCACTGAAGAGTGAGGAGATAAAAGATAGTTAGTTAGTTAGTTAGTTAGTCGAGGTTCCAACTTCATGGCAATGGGTCGTCCCCATTATGCTCCATTCCCGTGCCAGCGAATATCACACAAAATGCTCCCCACTGTCCAATGTGAAAAGTGGAATAGATGGGAGTCTCGGCAATCCAACAACCCGCACAGGTACACTGTGCATAATGCCTCTGTCAGAATGCCAACACAAAATTAATCCACACTCGCCACAGTTCATCGTTGATGGACTAAGGACTCGGCAGTCACCAGAAAGACCTCACTGACCTGGGTTTTCTCACAAGGTTTGGTCTCTTACCGCAGGGCGACCTGCCGAAAGTGTCACACAAAGCACGAACTCCGCAGCTTCAGTGCCGACTCTCAGGAGTCTCCCGAAAAAAGCACTCGTGAACTGAAAGGGCAAAACATTCAATTCAGCAACCGCTGGTAGCCATTGTTCTGAACATGCAGTTCACTGTACAGGACAGATGTAAAAGCATTCCACATGAATTTCACAGCTCACGGTGTCGCCCACGCACTCGCTCAGTAGCAGAGCGACGGAGCCATGTTCTACCAGTCCAACATGAGGAAAATGCGATTGTAAACCATAGCCACAAGCATAAACACACCACAGGCCCCAACGGTTCAATGCCTAACTGCCATGCTGGCGACCGGAAGTAAGATAAAAGATAAATTAAACTTAGAGGTAAAGAACAGATTCAATGCATTCTCCGAAATGGAAATATTATTTCAAGATGTCAGTGATCATTGGGAAATTTTAAAGACATCAGTCAACCAAGCTGCAGAAACAACTATTCCAAAAATAAAGATAATACGAGGGTAAGTTAATAATTAAGTCACAAATGGCTGTTGAAAAATAACTAAATATGATAACAACTTGAAACCAGTTTATTTTTGTACATACATTGTCCCTTTATTTCTCAACATAATTTCCACCAACATTGATGCACATACATTGATATATGCAAAACTATTGGAAAAAAGAGCTAGACCCATAGTTGAACAACAGTTAAGCAAAGTACAATTCGGTTTTCGGAAAGGTAGAAGTTGCACTGATGCACTATTTACACTTAGACAAATATGTGAAAAAATTATCGAATATAGTGACCAGCAGAATATTGTGTTTGTAGATCAGGAAAAGGCTTTTGATAGAGTAGACAGATACAAATTATGGACCATCCTTGAAGACTATGGCATACAAGGGCAACTGCTAGAAAACATCATAGCCATGTACTACTTGAGCCGAAGTGCAGTAAGAACACAAGAAGGTATATCAGATATGTTCACAGTCAATACAGGAGTGTGACAGGGATGTGTGCTCTCTCCCCTGCTATTTAATATCTACATGGACAGAATTTCGAAAGAAGCAAGTCTCGACAGAACAGATTCAGAAAATTTAGAACTCTTTACTCCAGATGAAACAACTGATCCACAGAAAATAAATGAACTTTTATTTGCAGACGATTAGTGCCTGTTTTATAGCGACGAGGGCAGACTGCAAAATCATATTAACAATCTGAGTTCGACATGCAGGAGTTACAATATGAGCATAAATACAGCCAAACCCGAAGCAATGCAAGTTAGCAGATCGCCGGGCCCACTAAGTATACAGTTAAATAGCATATCTCTGAAACAAAGAATTCAAATATCTTGGAAGTATGATCACAGAAGATGGCAGATTAGACAGAGAAATTGAAATCAGATGTCAAAAAGCTAGTGCACTTACATATCAACTATCACCCTTACTGAAACATCCAAATATACCCATGCCCGCAAAATGACAGATAATAAACAGCATATTCACACCAACCCTTTGCTACCAATCTCAGACCTGGACTTTATCCAAATTACACCTTCGCAAAATCAACACCTGCGAAATGAGATGCCTGAGGAGAGCTGCCAACCTAACAATCCGAGACCGAGTAAGAAATGCTATTATCAGACAGACTGTGGGATCAGCACCTTGTGCCACATTTATTGAAAGACAGAAGATCAAGTGGTTTGGCCATGTTGTTAGAATGCAACACCAGCAACTACCATCACTGGCCTTATATCAAAGATCATCTGCGACGAGACCAAGAGTACGTCCAAGAAGAAAATGGATTGACGACATCAAAGAAATTGTACAACCACACAGAATGACACTATCCAGTGCCGCCCACCGGGCGCTGGAATGCAAATTATTCCTCCCCACAACGCTTGACGACAGAAGTGGAAGAAGATGATGATGATGATGATGATTGATGCACTTATCCCATCGTTTTATCAGTCCTCCCAAACCGGCTGCATAGAACTACGTGCTTTGTTTTCATTGACCTACCAACCCACAGAACTGTGTGACTTACTTATTGACTCACGCGCATAACGTTTTTTACCCAGCTATGCACCGCTTTACAGGACAAACATTTGTCAGCATAAACAGGAAACCCACCTTGGCGGGAGACATTTCGCAAATGACGCCGAAGTTGAATGTGAAGTGAAAACGTGGTTTAGAAAACAGAGCACGCAGTTCTATGCAGCCGGTTTGGGAGGACTGATAAAACGATGGGATAAGTGCATCAATGTTGGTGGAAATGATGTTGAGAAATAAAGGGACAGTGTATCTATAAAAATAAACTGATTTCAAGTTGTTATCATCTTTAGTTATTTCTCTACAGCTATTTGTGACTTACTTATTAACTTACCCTCGTAGGACGCAAGAAATGGGTGATGGAGGACATCTTAAAACTCATGGAAATAAGAAAAAATATTAAAAATAACAAGGAAAAATATGAAGAGATTCACAGGAAAATTAGGAAGCTATGCAAAGAGGCAAAACAATCATGGCTTGAGGAAAATTGCAAGGAAATTGAAAACCAACACAACACCCGGAATACCAAATTAATGCACAAAAGAATTAATGACATCACTAACAAAAGAACACACACATCAATGGGTTAATAGAATAGACCAAGTCACTAGACTGTTGGACGCAATATACGATACTAGAGATATACTGCCTGAATTATGTAATTCTATATTTATTGCAGTCCTGAAGAAATCAGAAGCCTTGGAATGTGATCAACATCGAACAATTAGTATAATGAGCCACATCACAAAGATTTTGCTGAGAATTACCATGCAAAGAGTTAGGAAGAAAATACAACTTGAAATAGGAGAAGAACAATGTGGGTTTGTAGAAGGCAAAGGTACAGTAAATGCTGTGTATATACTGAGAACAGTAATTGAACGCTCTATAGAAGTTAACAAAGATCTATATCTTTGCTGTATTGACTACACAAAGGCTTTTGATAAAGTGAGG
Source organism: Cepaea nemoralis (assembly GCA_014155875.1). Taxonomy (NCBI): domain Eukaryota; kingdom Metazoa; phylum Mollusca; class Gastropoda; order Stylommatophora; family Helicidae; genus Cepaea; species Cepaea nemoralis. Next base: position 200,927 of record JACEFZ010027911.1, on the reverse strand, counting down.
CATGTCGACATGAATAGGATGCTTGAAGATCTACAAATTGATGCCGGTGTGCTGGGGAATGAACAGGCGGACAGATTGGCTGGCTTGGCAAAACTTGGTGGAGTATTGATGCATGACAAAACAGACGTGGTTGCGGCCTTGTGGGAGCACGTGTACACCTCGGAGGAGCAAATGGATCACCATAGTCTGGTAAGAATGAGGCAGCGAGGTGTGACGAGGGGATCTGGCCGACGCTCGACGCTCAGAGGAAAGGCGAGACGGACATGTAATCAGATTGCTACTGGAACTATTAGTGTTGGAACTCTTCGCTGGCTGCTGAGGATGGGGACGGAGCGCTTATGGGAATGTCCCGAATGCTGTGATGTCGGTTCCTAAATCAATCAATCAATCAATCAATCAGTCAATCGGGGGATGGTACATCAATAACATTAGATATGCAGATGATACAGTCTTGATTGCAGACAATGAACAGGACCTTCAACATTTAGTATATGTGGTTGTTGCACACAGGGTTAGAAATGAATAGTTAGAAGACACAGATTATGGTCATTACTGGGAAGAAGGAAATACCACAATGTGATATACAAGTAAATGGGCATATTCTTAAGCAAGTGAATCGATACAGTTATCTTAGAACAGTCATAACAACTAATGGGAGATGCCTTGAAGAGATTAGAACAAGAATTGCCATTGCGAAGGTTATCTTTTGCAAGATGAAAAACGTACTGACCAATAAAAAGATATCAATTGAAATGAGAAAAAGAGTGTTGAAGTGCTACATAGAACCTGTACTTTTGTATGGATGTGAAGCGTGGACAATGAGCAGTCAAGCTGAAAAACATCTGATGGCCGTGGAAATGTGGTTTCTGAGGAAAATGCAAAGAATGCCATGGACAGACAGAAAAACCAATGAACAAGTCCTTCAAGGAACAAATGAAGATCGTAAACTGATTAGAGTCATTAGACGTAGACAGTCAAAATATTTTGGGCATGTTATGAGAAGAAATGACTTGGAGAACTTGGTGACAACTGGCAAGATCAAAGGAAAGAGACAAGGGGAAGACCGAGAAGTAAATACCTGGATGGCTTGGCCACGTGACATGGTTGAGACAGGAACAGGGAGCTAATCCATGACTCTGGTGATCGAGTGAGATGGCAAAACATGACCACCCACACTTATCGGCATGGCAAATGATGGATGGAAACTGATGTGTTGAGGAGGGGATCCGAGCACTTATGGACTGAATGGTTCGATGTGCAACGAGGATGATCTGTCGACTAACTAACTAACTAACTAACTAACTGATGTGTTGAACACTGAGATTGTACAGAGAACAAGATCCCAACTGAAACAAAAGGTGATTTTCCATAGTCTTGCAATCTCTTTTATGAAATGTGCAAGATTGAATAGATGTGACCTGGAAACCAGACATGGCACAATGACCCACACTGTTGAAATGTGTAGACACTTGTTTATGTGCACTACTTTAAATGTCCAAGAGATGTTTCTAAATCTGTCAACCACATGTAAAACTGTTTCACTGATGTGTTTCATGCCACACTGTTGGTAGAGGTTGGCACAAATAACATTGTGACTTATGCAGGAGAACCTCTCAAGAATGTAGATGGAGTTGCAAGATAAATTAAACATTCTTGATGGGAGTTCACAACAATTAGGTGTAAAATTCATAGAGGAAAGACCAACATAATGAGAACGAACCAAGAAAATGAGAACCTGATTTTTCTTGGTGAAACCTCACTTCAAAAGCTGGAATCATTTGCATATTTAGGTAGCAATAAAGACTTAGAATTCCAGGATAGGCAGTTATTTTTAAAAAAAAGTACAAAAAGCAAAAGGAGCTTTCTTAGCAGTAGGACATTTTTAGAAGTCAAAAGACCGTAAATCTAGTACCAAAATTAGTATATTTAACTGCAACATAAAATCAGAAAAATGAGAACGACTCAAACAGTTACTAATAAACTACAAACATTAACTGGTATCTGGGGAGAATAGAAGCACTAAAATGATATGACAGAATCACTAATGTGAAGCTTATGTTGAGAGCTAAACAGATTCCAGTAAATTGAGAGGTGAGGAAAAGACACTGACACTGGATAGGACACATGTTGAGAAAATCTGATAATAATATCATTAGAAGGTCTTCTCTCTGGGTCTCACAGGACAAAAGAAGCAGAGGAAGACCTAACAACACTTGGAGAAGAGAATTAAATACAGAGTTGAATAACATGGGGAGGAAATGGAGGGAGCTGCAGTAGATGGCAAAAGATAGAAGGGTTTTGAATGAGTTGAATATGGGCCTATATTCCACTGGGGGGAGGGGAGTGTGTGTGTGTGTGTGAAAATCAGAAATAAGAAGGCCTTCAAATCACTATCAATTGATTAACTAAATGTAATTTCTTTGCTTTCATAAAGTAAAATACTGTATTTTATGATTCTGCATAATCCTTAGTTAGTGAATATTTTGTTCTCCTCATGTTTCAAACAGGTACACATGATTCAGGCACATTTTCATGCTGTACAACACTTGCACCGGATGCAGACAGTGCCATAAAATTACTGACTGAGATTCCTGCTATGGGCTGTTTTGTTAATAATGTCATCCATCGATGGGCCCAGTGTCAGAGACTCAATTTTTCTCAACAGATGCTCTCTGGAATTCGTTATTTTGATCTAAGAGTGTCAACCAAGCCTAGTTCCGATGAGTTCTTCCTTGTGCACACAGTCTATGCTGCAAAGGTTTACATTTTTCTAATGCATGTGTTTACAGTTAGCAGTCTTGAATGAAATATTTACATGATTGTATTAGATATTTACTAGCTGCAGGAGGTCAATGGCTAGCCTGCTTGCCTGCCGGCATGGTGATCATGTGTTTGAATCCTTACGAGGTGGTGTTTGTACATTGACCTAGCCTTCAGGTCTTCTTCTGATAGTCTCAGCCTTGTGGTGTTGGTGATCATGTCTGTCCACAACCTTCTGTCTCTTGTGCTGCCAGTCATTTGATACTGACATTCCTCCATACCATGATGTCACACTAATCCAGCATATTCTCTCCTGGCCTCCAACTTTCCTATTGTGATGACATATACCAACTGTCCCCTTCTCATGACAAGCCCATAGAATGTGGACTGTCTTTTATGATGCAAGTAGCCAGTTCTCTTTGCAGTTAATATCTTTCAAGATATCTTCATTACTTTTTCTATCCATTCACAGTGTTCTCGTAATTTTTCTATAAAACCACATCTTCACATCTTCCACATAATTCTTCACTTGTCTACTAATTGTCTATGATTTGCTTCCATACATCAAGATTAGCTCAGAATAGCTCTTAAGGGCTCTTTTCTCACCTCGATTAATAGAGCTAAATTGCAGAGAGTATACTTGGTCATACCTCAGAAGTCGAAGTGGGTTTGCCTCATGGCAAGTGACACTGGTAATAGGGAAAGTTAATCCACACACAAACATCAGTACAGTGCACTGGATGTAGTAGCATTGTATTGACTACACTTGAGTTCAAAGCAATCGAATGCTGAAAAAAAAAAATTCATCGTTATAAGCCAATGGGGCTCTGGCTCGCCAGGGGGCACAAACTCCCCCTGGTCAGATTTTCTGTCCTAAACCTGCGACTGGCCTAGTCACAGGTTGGCAGGGTATTTTTCCTTCTACTCAGAGAAAAAGAAAGAAGCATAATCGGACTGACCCTAATGGAAATAGACCCAGCAATGGTAAAGAACAATGAGACAGATCAGTGATTAAAACAAATAGGCACACTGAACATATACGGTTTTAACAGTAAAGAAGAAGAACTCATAGAAACAATTGAAAAGAGGACAATTGGACTGATGGGAATAGAGGGCACCAGAATAAAAGGGAAAGATGCATGGAGATCCACCACAGTTATACGCTCGTCTACTCCGCAGTGGAACAACAAGAAAGGGCAAGATTCGGTGTAGGAATAGTCATTGAACCATGGCTAGCAATAAGAATATTAGAAATAAATTATATATTAGAAAGAATCATAACAGTGAGAATAAAAGAACGGGCAATTACTACATATGCACAAATATATGCACCATGTAAACACAAACAACAATTAGCAAGAATGTGAGGAGTTCTTCTAAGACATCCGTGATATACTTAATAAAATAGAGAAGTAAGAAAACATAATAGTCATAGGAGACTTCAATGCAAGACTGTGACATAACAGAATGGACATAGAGAAACTATCTTGGAACATTCAGAGACCAACACAAGGAAAAGATGATAATGGAAGTAGATTGATAGAGCTATGTACTCAACATGACCTCTTTATAACAAATAATTTTTTTTTAAACACAAAGACTCACAAATATACACCTGGTACAAGTGGAATGATCTATACACCAAAAGCCAAATTGATTTCATATTAGCAAGAAATAACAGAAAGAGAAATATATTAGATACAAGACAGTGCCCAACTTAAGTATAAACACAGACCTCAAGCAGTTATTATTACCACAGTAAAAACCAACAGAAGAAGAAGAAAGCAAAGACAAGAAAACACATACCATGTGAATGAGTACACTTAAAATCTCAAAAACGAGGCAGTGAGGGAAAATTATGAGAAAGAACTAAATGAAATATTTTTAAAAACTACCTATAGAAAGAAAAACAGTGGAAAGAAGAATGGGAGATGTTCGAATCACGTATTTTAAATAACATGAGGAATAACGAAAAGATGCAAAACACATTTTCAAAGAAAATGACAAGTTAGTGGAAAGACGAGGTTAATAACGTGTAAAAGACAAAAAGGAAAAATATAACAAGTGGGTGCAAAACAAACAGGATTGTGATTACATTGAATATAGAATAGCAAGAAGACACACAAATAGAATAGAGAAACACAAAAAGACTGGGAGGAATATGCAGAAACGCTAAACAAAAATTACAAGGAGGCAACTAGAAACTTCTTCAAAAAGATTATTGCAATGAGAACCAGACCAGAACCCTTTGACCCAACCAAAATTATTAACATCAAAAAAGGAGAACCATAAGTGAACAAAAACAAATCCTAAAAAGATGGGGGCAGAACTTCAAACAACTTCTCAACATTCCATTAGATGCCACAGGAATCCAAGAAACTGACACAGATACCATCGAAGAACTAGAACCAGACATACTGAAAGAAGTAATTAGAGAAGCCATCAGATTAGCAACATTGAATAAATCACCAGGACAATACCAAATACCAAATGAATTAACTAAAGCAGCAAGAGAAGTAGTAACAGCATGGCTACATAGAATGTTTAACCATGTTTGGGTAGAACAACAGACACCATGAGACTGGGGAAATGCCATAATTATCCCAATTTGGAAAAACAATGGCAGTAAAAGAAACTGCACACAATACAGAGACATTTCCCTTATGAGTCATCCTGGAGAAATATTTTGCAAAATTCTTGAGAAAAGACTTTCCTCTACATAAGAATCCCAGCTGAATGAAAAACAGCTTTGCTCTTAGACAAATTATAGAAAAATCAATTGAATAATTGAATTTAATGAAACACTCTGCTTAGCCTTTGTCGATCAAGAAAAGGCATTTGACAGAGTAGATAGAAATAAGCTATGTGAAATCCTTAAATTGTATGAGTGAGGACATATCCGGATGCTGATGGTATGTTGATAATACAGTATTGTTATCCACAACACAGAATGGTATAGAAAACCTAATAGCCTCAACCCAATTGAATAGTGAAAATCACAACTTATATCTTAACATAGCAAAAACAAAGATAATGCATACAGGTAAAACTACTATGGAAAAAGAAATATATGTTAATGAGGAAAAATTGGAGGTGGTGGAAAATTTTGAATATCTTGGGTCATTGATTACCAACAACGGTGACACAATGAAAGAAATTAAACGATGACTATCAATTGCCCTTCAAAGACTAAACAATTGAATAAATTATGGAGTGGGACAGAGAGAACTACAAAAAGTAGATTTTTAAGGGCATGCATCTGTCCCATTGCAACATACGCCTGTGAGACCTGGACACTTACTAAACAAGTTGAACAGCGAATAAATGCCTTTGAATATAAATGTTATAGACGAGTTCTAAGAATATCTTGGGTAAGGAAAAGAACAAATGCATCCATACTTCAAGAGCTGAATATTGAAGAAGGCTGGCTATTAAAGATGATAAAACAAAGAAAATTTAAATATTTTTGTCACTCGAAACATCATGAAAGTTTGGAGAGAACAATAATGGAGGGGTATATGCCTGGGAAGAGAGGAAGAGGAAGGCCATAGAGAAGATGGGTGCAGGATGTGGCGGATGATCTCCAGATGGGTGTATCGGATGCGGGACATCTTGCTTATGATCGAGAGGTCTTCCGGAAGGTTGTTATGGGAGTGAGGTTCTGCAAAGGACATGCTACTGAATGAATGAATGAATAAGTACACATCTAACAAACTTATGTAGAAGCTAATATAACAACAGTGAATGCACAGTAAGAACAAATGGAGGACACTCAGAACCCATCACCTTAAGATCCGGAGTATGACAAAGTTGTATCCTGACCCCTCTCTTGTTCATAACCTATATAGACAGCATGTGTAAAGAAACCAGCCAAACAGAGACCATAACAACACTGCATGAAGAACAGAATACAGAAGAAGAATCAACGGCAAATTACACCTTTTAAGAACTCTTATTTGTGGACGATCAAGCACTAATAGCAAAATCAGAAGCAGAAATACAAGTCCACATAAATAAATGAAGTGTATAGGGAACATAACATTAAAATTATCATTAGTAAAACAGAGGTACTGGCTCTGTGGCGAAGGCTTTACAGACGCAGTTTGTAACCTTCATACCCTCGTTCAAAACACAGCTGCAGTCGGTTTGGCAACAGAAAGTCTTGCATTGTGTTTTTTTTAACGAAATGGTATGGGTGCCAGTCGTTCAGAAAACAATGGCAAAACATTCAGTAATGTAAACTTGCCAAGAGATCATAACAGCAAACAATTCTGGTGTTGACTGCGACGTCTTGTAAAGGATATGCAACTGACTTAAAACAGGTAATGACTATAACCAAAGAAGAAAAAAAAACAACAAAGATTCATCTAAAAGAAAACCTGAAACAAGTAAAGAGCTTCAAGTACTTAGGAAGTATATCATCAAATGGCAAATGAGAAGATGCGATCGAAAATAGATGCAATAAGGGAAACTCATTGGACAAATGGCACCAATACTAATGAACAAACACATATCATCATCATCATCATCATGTATCATGCCGATAAAGCATGGGCAGTGATGCTTTGCCATCTCACACGATAACCAGAGTTGTGGATCAGCTCTGTGTTGTTGTCTCGACGATACCACGTGGCCAAGCCTTCCAGATATTTACTTCTCTGCCTTCCCCTTGTTCTTTCCCCCTCAATCTTGCCACCAAGTTCTCTAGGTTATTTTTCCTCATAACATGACTATCTATGTCTAATTTCTCTAATCAGTTTATGGTTTCCATTTGCCTCTTGTATCATTGGTTGCTCATTGGTTTTTCTGTCTGTCCATGGTATTCTTTGCATTTTCCTCAGAAACCACATTTCCACCACCATTAGTTCTTTTTCAGTTTGTTTCATCTTCCACGTTTCACATCCATACAAAAGTACAGGTTCTATGAGGCTCTTCAACACTCCTTTTTTCTTGTTGTAATTGACATATGTTTTATTAGTCCATTTTGCGAAAGGCTACCTTTGCCATAGTGATTCTTGTTCTATTCTCTTCAAGGCACCTCCCATAAGATGTTATGTCTGTTCCGAGATATTTGTACCAGTTCTCTTGTTTAAGAATATTCCCATTTATCCTTATATTATGAGGGGAAGTAAATAAGTAAGTCACAAATGCCTGTAGAAAAATAACTAAATATGATAACAACTTGAAACCAGTTTATTTTTATACACGCATTGTCCCTTTATTTCTCAACATAATTTCCACCAACATTGATGCACTTATCCCATCGTTTTATCAGTCCTCCTAAACTGGCTGCATAGAGCTGCGTGTTCTGTTTTCTAAACCACGTTTTCACTTCACATTCAACTTCGGCGTCATTCGCGAAATGTTTCCCGCCAAGGTGGGTTTTCAGTGGACCAAAAAGGTGGAAATCACTAGGGGCTAAGTTGGGGCTGTAAGGTGGATGTTCCAGAACTTCCCACCTTAGTTGGTTAATTTTCTCCTGAGTTAATCGAGCCGTATATGGTCTGGCATTATCATGAAGAGCAACACTCCTCTAATTAGAGTGTCCTTGAGAAAATGTTTCTACCCAGCTATGCACCGCTTAACAGGACAAACATTTGTCAGCATAAACAGGAAGCATTTCCTTATGAATGTCCTTTGCAGGCAGTCCTTTTGCCCACAAAAACGCACAACAGCACGTTGCTCTTTGGTTGTACACTCCATGAGTACAGTCGCCATTTTGTTTATGCGCTGCGCATGTGCATGCGCATGAGACACCTAGCACCACCTGACGAACGGGAATATAAAGTTCGATATTGCTGTCACCTAATGACACCTGTAGAAAACACCAACTACATTTACCTGCCATCCCACACAACTGTGTGACTTACTTATTGACTCATCCTCGTACATTGTGGTATTTCCTTCTTCTTAGAGACGATCATAATCTCTGACTTGCTTACAATTTAATTCTAACCTTTGTTGTTCACTGTGTACAACAACCATATCTACTAAACGTTGCAGATCCTGTTCATTGTCTACAATCAGTACTGTATAATCCACATATCTAATGTTATTGATGATATGTCTCCCAATGGTGATTTTTCTCATATCTTCTAAATTTATAAAAATATTTACACTGTATTGGGAAAAAAGAGACATTACACATCCCTGTCACACACCTCTCTTAATAGACCTACTTCATTATCAATCTTTACGGCAGCTTGTTTCCAATATATGTTTTTACAAGTCTGAGGTCTGTCCCATCAATTTGTAGATCTGTAAACATTTTCATCATGTTGACACGTCTTACTTTATCAAAAGCCTTTGTGCAGTCAATGAAGCAGATCTTTGTTTACTTCTATAGAACGTTCAATTACTGTTCTCAACATATACACAGTATTTACTGTACCCTTGCCTTCTACAAACCCACATTTTTCTTCCTCTATTTCAGATTGTATTTTTGTTCTCTTTGCATGATGAATCTTAGCAAAATCTTTGTGATATGGCTCATTATGCTAATTTGTTTCATGTTGATCACATTCCAAGATCCCTAATTTCTTTGGGATTGCTATAAATTTAGATTGTCTTAATTCAGGAGGTATATCTCCAGTATCATATATTGTGTTTAGCAGTCTGGTGACTTGGTCTATTCCATATTCTTCTAAGGCATTGATAATTCCTGTTGTGATTTTGTCTGGACCCAGGGTCTTGCTAATTTTCAGATGGTTAAGAGCATTTTGAACCTCCATCTTCATAATTTATAGTACTTCATTATTATTCAGAAAATCATACTGGTCTTCTAATGTATCATTATAAAGGTCTTTCACATAATCTGACCATACATTTAAAATTTGATCTTCTTCTATTATGATTTTGCCATCTTTAGTTTATAGACAACCCGTTGATGTGTGTGCTCTTTTCTTAGTGATGTCATTAACTGTTTAGTGCATTAATTTGGTATTCCAATGTTGTGTTGGTTTTCAGTTTCCCTGCAATTTTTCTCAAGCAATGCTTCTTTTACTCTTTGCACAATTTCCTATTTTTCCTGTGAATCTCTTCATATTTTTCATGGTTATTTTTGTTATTTCTTCTTATTTCCATGAGTTTTAAGATGTTCATCATCGATTTCTTATATCCCATCTTCATCATTTTTGGGTTAGTTGTTTCTGCATCTTGGTTGACTGACTTCTTTAATATTTCCCATTGGTCGCTGACATCTTGAAATAATATTTTCATATTGGACAATGCATTATATCTGTTCTTGACCTCTGCGTTGAATTGATCGTTTGTCTCTTTTCAGTGCACATAGGTAAAATTTTGTGTTTCTTGGTGCATATTTGACCTTTTTTAATTGTATATTATATTGCTCATGATTAATCTATGGTCGCTGTAGTTATAGTTTTTGAGACTGTTAAGGCATTTCAAAGTCTTCTGTAGATGAGAATGTAATCAATCTGATTTCTGATCTTGTGATCAGGACTCTTCCATGTCCATAATGTCCTTGGGTGATGTTGATACCGGGTGTTTCCAATAATCATCTCATGCTCTTTCATTAAACTAATTGTGGGATGTTTTCCACAAATCCGTTGCACCAGATTTTTCAAGTATTGCTAAATCTAGTTTGATATTTCTTGAAGACCTCTTCAGTTTTATCCTTAGATTTCCAACTGCTGATGGTCACTGTTGCAATCTGCTCCAGGTCTTGTACTCCTAGGTCAGCCCAACCTAAAATGGGTACCTGAGTGTTATCTGGGAAGTAAAGGTGATCAGAGGGATATTGACCACATCGCCTGTCAAGTGCTGATATGTTAAGAATGTGTAGCTAGTACCACATACCCAGTAACCTCAGGATATGAAGAGAGCTTATTTACATGACTTTAGCATCACAAGTATTGCACCATGCCGTACAGTATATAGTAAATAGCCACTGTTAGCAATGATCAGATCTGTAATAAGATGCTATGGCAAATGTTGATGAAAACCTCTCTTCTGTGTAAACTTAACTTGAATTATCTTAGTTAAGATTAGTTTAGTCGATGGGTCAACATCACGGCACACGGGTGTAACCCATAAGTGCTCTGTTCTCATAACTCAAATCTGAGTCTGGAGAAACTCAGCTCAGTGCACGAACTCCATAGCACCAGCGAAGATCCTGAAATACTTTGGGTAGATTTTTAACTCGAAATGTTGCCCGGGCAGTGCCGTTAGGCTACTCTTTATCGATTTCCAACTGCCAAGGGATTTTTTACGTGCGCAACAATACACACGGGTATCCAATCTCACTACCCAGAGACCAGGGGAAATTTTATTACTAGAAGTCCACATGAAAAAAAAAATCCCAGTCCTCACCGGGGCCTGAATCCGAGACCTCCTCCAGCAGGTGGACACCATACCTTGAGACCACGCAGCCCTTGAATTATCTTTTGTTGAAGAGCTATTTTTTGCAGATGACCAGAGTTTAATGGCAAAGTACGATTTTAAGACCAGATCAATTCACTAAGGCAACATGTGAAAAATAAAACATGAAATTAACACACACGTGACTGAAACAGTGAAAATCAGCAAGTCACCAGGCCCACTAATATATATATATATACACACACACGCACGCACGCACGCACACACACACACACACACCACCACCCCCCCCCCCCCCCCCCAAAAAAAAAGGAAAAGTCTCAAAGTTTAAATATCTAGGCAGTATTTTTACTGAGGAAAGAAAATTAAAAAGACCAAAAGGCAAACACTGACTTATTATCAATCACCTTTATTCACCTTTACTCGAGCATCCACAGATTATGATAGAAATCAAGCGACAAATAATAAACAGTATTTGTCTTTACTCAAGCATCCACAGATTATGATAGAAATCAAGCAAGACATAATAAACAGTATTTGTCTTTACTCAAGCATCCACAGATTATGATAGAAATCAAGCAAGACATAATAAACAGTATTTGTCTTCCAGCACTTTTTATGTCATTGTCAAAATTGTTCCCTGTCAACATCCCACCAGAGAAAACACGTCATATGTGAGATGAAATGCTTGAGAAAGACTGCTGGAGTTTCTAAAGAGATATAATGAGAAACCACAGATTCAGAAATATTATAGATTAGGATTTTGTTACTTGAGAGAAAACAAATAAAGTAGTTGAACATTCCCTGAGAATAAAACCTGATCAGCTTCTGATAAGAGCAATCTGCCAAAAGGCAGCAACCAGCCTTTTGATTGCCACTGACTCCCGCAGGTCCAGGGCAGTTATCCATGAAAGTGTCCATAGGTTCATCATACCCATGCTCCTCTGAGCTTTCATTACCACATGGTCTGTGTGCTCATAAAAAGCAAGATTCCTCCAAAACAGCACTCCCAGGTACTTCATTGCACGAGTCCTTTCCACAACCTCTGAGCATAAATTTACAGTGTGGTGTTGGAATGTTGACAATATGATATTTCAGTGAGAACCGTCTTGCAGCTGCCTTTATCAGATTGACCAGTGCTCCTGCTTCCCTGCACCACATGGTGATGTAGTCAAGTTCTGTCTGAAGTTCTCCAGCAACCTGCTCCCTGTCTTTTCCCTGATGATAAACTGAAACATTATCTTCATATGACAATGTCTTTCCCTGTCCTATGATCTACTCACCTGTGATTCTCAGGGTGTAGGTGTTGAATAGCATTGGAGGCAAGGCAAACACTCTTGCCAACCAGAATGAATTGTTGTTTCAGAGGTCCAAGTGCCACATTTAAACACTACCTTCCATTGTAAGAGGGTCGCAGAGATCCAGTTAAGGAGGAATGGGCTGATATTGGGTTCAAGAAGCTAATCACTAAGAAAACCAAAGAAACTGTTATATGCATCCTCAACTCTACATGAGTGGAAACCCTTATAGACATCATAGGCAAAAACTGCCACATTACCCCAGGTTTATGTTTGGCCAGTATCCGTCAATGGTAGGTGGAAAGGGACCTTGCCTCTAAAGTTGGCAGGATATTTTCCTGGCAACTCTCCACAAGCTTGCCTATCACTTTCTGCATGGTATCACCCAACATCCCTGAACCTTCGTGTGGTCTCTGCCAGGAGAAAGACATGGTGAGGATGGGAACTGGCCACCCCACCTAATATGTGTGGGCCTAACACTGTAACCCAATGGCAGCATTTGCTGTGGGACTACTTTTACCTTTTACCCATAGGGCCATACTTGTCAGAAAATAAATAATCCATTGTCTTGACAAGCAAGGGCTAATATTTTACAAATAACTCCTATGCTATGACAAATATTGAAAAAAGAGACATGGTTGGATGGTAAAGGCAGACGTGTTCATATAATCAGTGAATATGTCCAGCATTGGTAAACCCCTGGACACTATTGAAACAAGAGAAATAAACACACATACAATTGTTGACGCTGACAGTGTTTCTTGTTTCACCTCTAATAAAATAATCACATTACTACCAAATAATCACACTATATATTTCACACATTTACTTTTGGAATTTTTCTTTGCCAATAATGTGACAGGTGTATCTTCTTGAGACTGTACATGCTCTAAACTGGTTATTGGCAGGTATCTGAACTTGTTCAAGCTGTGAAGTCATTTTTGGACAGTTGCTCTCATGAGGTGGTTATGCTGGACTTCAATCATTTCTATGCAATGGAAGAAGAACATCATGTGCAGCTAATTACCTACCTGATTGCAGAATTTGGGCATACAATTTGCCATAGATGTGACATTGATGATCTGACATTGTCCACTCTGTGGGGAAAAGGTTGCCAGGTAGCCCACTACTGTAATGTTTTTCTTGTTAGTAGAGTGTATTTAATGCATGAGAGTTCCTAGACATTTGTGAGACAGTAGAGTGTATTTAATGCATGAGAGTTCCTAGACATTTGTGAGACAGTAGAGTGTATTTAATGCATGAGAGTTCCTATATAATTGTGAGACAGTAGAGTGTATTTAATGCATGAGAGTTCCTAGACAATTGTGAGACAGTAGAGTGTATTTAATGCATGAGAGTTCCTAGACAATTGTGAGACAGTAGAGTGTATTTAATGCATTAGAGTTCCTAGACAATTGTGAGACAGTAGAGTGTATTTAATGCATTAGAGTTCCTAGACAGTTGTGAGACAGTAGAGTGTAGTTAATGCATGAGAGTTCCTAGACAATTGTGAGATAGTAGAGTGTATTTAATGCATTAGAGTTCCTAGACAATTGTGAGACAGTAGAGTGTATTTAATGCATGAGAGTTCCTATATAATTGTGAGATGGTGGAGTGTATTTAATGCATCAGAGTTCCTAAATTGTGAGACAGTAGAGTGTATTTAATGCATCAGAGTTCCTAGACAATTGTGATACAGTTGTCAAGTTCTGTTGATACCCAAGACTGTATGAGTAAATGTGCAAATTGAATGGTAGATATGCTGAAGCATTTGTTTTTAAGAAAACAAATGTTAAACAATCAATGTTAATAACTTGGAGAAATATGCAATGACAACATAATGGCCACTCACATACATATGCGCACACATGCAAGCGCATGCATGCAAGCGCACGCACACACACACACACACACATATGCATGCATGCACGTACACATGCATGCATGTACATACACACGTGCACACACACACATGCATGTACACACACGTGCACACACACACACACACTATATATATATATATATATATATATATATACATGCACACACATGCTTAAGATACTAATGGGATGATTTGGAAGACATGGAGACAAGTAAAACTGAAGAATAAATCTCAGTGCTGCTGAGTTGTCTGTTGTTGGCGAACATGCTTATCTGCTGTAGTCCATTCCCCTAAGGTGAGATAATGTTTTTTGTTAGAGACAACTGTCATTTTCTTTCTTTTATTTCAAATTGCAGGACCGTATGTAAGTGGTTGTTTTCTTTATAGGTAGAAGCAATGTATTCTCCTTCTGATAGTCCCAGTTGTCATGTATTGGCCATGATGACAAGCTGTGTAGATCTACCCTCTAAATCTTCCTGTGTGTCTCTTTCTGAACAACTTCCCAGTTGTTAACTTATTTGTTACTGTACCTCTTTGCATGATGTGTCCACAGAATGGGATTTGTCCACCTGATATGAGAAGCCACTTCTGTTTGTAAGTAGGCTTCTCTCAGTATGCATTCATTATTCTTGTCATCTGCTCTAGGTGTTCTCTGAATTCTTCTAAAGAACCAATTAGCCTCTAAGCAGTTTCTCACTATTCTGTGTTTTGTCAGTGACCCAGTTCTATAGGTCAGAATTAGTTTTGTATACTATTAAGAACTCTCATATTCATCTTCAGGAACAAAGATATGCAGTATTGTTCATCAAGTGGAATGCTGTGTCTATAGCTATTATACATGTGACCTCTTGAATAGACTTCCCATTTGCCATTGTTAATGGACTCAGATATTTCAGCTCATTGACTTGCTTCTGAATTGTTCCATCTACTATGATGTTGCATTCTGAAGAACAAAGTGCCTATTGCTGGTTGATACAGTTGAAATGGGAACTCTGTATTGGTCTGTTGTGACTGATGTTGTAAAATGGAGACTAGTTTTTTTTTTCCTACTGAACCTTTCAATGTTTTTGTTTTTTTTCTGACCATTAATTTGAAGAGAAAGGTAGAGAATGATTTAGCTTGACTTGGTAACTCTCAGGTTCATTCAGTATGTTACATTTAGCCTGATCTATCTATTTAGTAGGAGGGTATTGTAGCAGTTGTTGTCTGTCATGGAAATGTTATTTAGAGACAGACCAGACTTGAGGATGTGTTTGCATGATACTGAGTCATTATTTTGACTGTTACCTTCATGCTTAGGTCAAGTAATGGTGAATTGTGTGACAGATATAGGCAAATGTTATCATATGAGTCAGATGCATGAAAAATTGTGTGGAAAGAAGATTGCCTATCAAGTTAAATACTCAAGAAGTAAAATGTGACCAGGCATCATGACAAGAAAAACAACACTTACACAACTGAACATTTTCAGCAAAGAAAATACAAGAAACAATATGTGTGAACATATGTCAGGGTGCTTTTATGCATATGTATGTGGGTGAGGGGGGTGGGTGCATGTGTGTGTATGCATGTATGTCTGTTTGTCTTTCTAGTTCGTCCTTTCACCTTGTTCTCATGTAGAATGCTCTAGCTGTTGGTTGATCTTTTTCCATTCTAGCTAAATGTCCTAACATTTAATTCTTTGTTGTTCTATAAAGCCAATAATCACTGCTATCCCTACACTTGTTCTTAATTTCTTATTTGTCTCTTTATCTCTTGTATTTTTTTAGCTGCTTTTCTTATTCTTATCTCACATGATGTGATTTTAAGACTGTGTCTCCAAGACTGGCATTATTAAGGCAGCTTTGGGATGACTAAAGTGTCCGTCAGCTTCTTTTTTGTATGCTTGTTGATATTTTGATGTTTTAGGATAGGTGTTACTTGATTTCTGTTTTCACGCTTCTATTTAACCAATGTTTAACATAATAATATTTCATCTTTCTATTTCAAGAACAATGTTTTATTACATGGCTTTGCTGCATTTTCAGGTGATAATATTTTACCAGCACAAAGTAGTTGAACCATTTGAAGAAATCTGGCCACAACAAAAAATCTACAGTCTTTGGCCAAATACTGACAATCCAAAAACTTGTATTGAACGTTTGGACAAATTCTTTAATACCAAGAACCCACAACCTGGGATAAAACAGTTCGCAGTTTGTCAAGGTAATTTGTTACAAGATTTGTAGTAGGTAAAATACATAGCCAAAATATGGTATGGTAAATATTGTTATATATATATATATATATATAATATATATATATATATATATATATATATATATATATATATATATATATTGTAAATATTGCACTTATTTTCTTCTAAAGTAAAATACATCAGATTGGTTGACTAACTAGAATTTATGTCATTCCACTTGGGACACAGCCATATGTGCTCTTTAGGGACACACCCATATGCAAATAAAAACAGAGCACACTAACAAAACTATATCTAAAAATTACATTTTAAGAATACACCAAAGATACTTGTATGGTATGTAGGTCCTGAACGAAAGCTGTGTACTGACTAGAAAAGATCCACAGACTTAAAGTGACAACACAATAATGGAGTGTAAGGAAAAATAGGAGTGTGGGTGGGGAAAGCTGGTAAGAAAGCTCGATAGCATAGATTGAAATGGCTTCCTAATGGGGTATAGATATGAAATATAAGACTCACAATGTCTCATAAGTTCTCATGCCCAAGTACAATGTCACATACATTGGTGGACCCTGCTCTCCACAGTAACTCAATGTTGTAATGCTGGTGGGGACAACAGACGAGGTTCAGGTGAAATACTTTTGCCCCAGCCAGATGGAACAGGGATGAGCTCACTTGCCTCTTGAAGAGGAGGTTCTGAGGCCGTTGATACTGGGCCAGAAGGCATCCCTTATTCCTAGCTTTACTCTGTGGATGAACTTGAACTGTTCTTGTGCTTGCCCTGTGGAACTCCACCAGGTAGGTGCCTTGCCAGGCCCTGAGCCTCAACAAAGTCCACCTTTAACCCTTTATGCCATCTTGTGGGAGGAGAACAACTGATCAAAGCAAAGCTACAGAGAGAGAATCACAAGGTGCCATTGGTTATAATGCACTGAAATGTAGAGAGAGAGTAAATAATAGCAAGCAAGCTGGATACAAACAAGAGTCAAAGTTGGGAAACTTTCTGTATGAGAAACGAATCAGTGTTTGCTGTATCCAGAAAGCCGATTACAATTTTAAAATATGAGAATAGACAACAAGGATAAGCCCTTATCCTTGTAAGAGGTAATGTATACACATATTTGTCAATTATATAAAAGGATAGAACAGAGTATCAGATGTTGCAACTAAATATAGACAAGACTGAACTAGAACTATTTTTGAAACACCCCCAAGCCTCTGTGCCACACAGGTGCTGATTAGTCACTTTATAGCAGCTGGAGACTTATAGTCACTGCCAGAGTAGGGGTTTTAACCAATTTGATCACAAGAATGAAACAGTTGAAACTTTGGCAGGATGATAACTCCCAAATCCTGATCAATACTGAGGAGGTGCTCCTGCCTTCCACTCCAGAACATGGCACACAAGGTCAACTTCAGATCTAGCTTTGGCCATGCCAGATATTTCAGGACTGATAAGCAGAGAAGTAGGAAACCAACTGAGAGGAAGTGACAATGTCCAATGTGACTCATGTCCAGAGTGTAACTCTTTAGACAGGCCCCTTCATCAAATGATGAAATTACACAAAGCCAGTTGGGATCTATAAAGGCATTGAGTGACCTCGAGGTGCAGAACAAAGATGATGTCTACTGCAGTAGAGGCAATTCCCCAAAATATTTCAGTGTAGGTAATGAAATATTGTTGCAGCACACTCCAGGAGTGCCAGGAAGCAATCAACAAGATACGCCAAGATGCAGTCTTGAACTTCACATGAGAATCACCAGAAATAGGAACAAGACTGTATCAATGTTTCAGGTATTAAAACTATATGAAAAATGTAATAGCTGGAGAAACAAAATGACAACATTCATCGTTGAGAAATACAGCAAGGTACATTGGAGCCTGGTTAAATCTCTAAAATAAAAGACCATCACACACTTAGGCAGACTGTTATATTGGATGCAACATTTCTAGGGGACAAAAAGCTGCAGATCTGGTAGCTGGAAGATGCAGATGGAAGTCATGGGCCCATTAACAGAAGCCATCAGGGATAGATGAGATAAGAAATAGAAGCAACCAAGAAACAGCCAGACACCTCAATCCAAATGACTTCTGAACGTGTTATAATCTGGTAATCTACAAGGAGTAATTCATTCAGTTTAGTTGGTTGTAATTGTAATATTTACATTTCTCGTGACTGTAACGTAATGGGTGAGAATGGCTGCCATAATGTTATTACACATGATTATGGAAACTATCTGACTATTCGCTTTGACTCCGTTCCAATGTCCCCTTGGACTTTGGACATAGGCATGTTACTAATGAATGCACTCCCTGTATTGACATTCATCAGACACAAGAAAGTGTTCAAACAAAGAACTGTTTTGTTGTTTGTCCATCAAGAATGATGATGACCATTCATTTCATCCAGTGGAGTTGAAAGTTTGGAGCCATGAGTTCTAAGATGGCTGATAAGGCCTATTTTGGCTCGAAATGTTCTTTGACAATGTGGAAAAAGAATGCTTGACATTTCTAGAAGAGGATTTCTTGCAGTGGTTTTTCCATCCTGCCTTTTCTTCACAGCTCTTGTAGTCCTGTTGCCTCACACGTGACTGCACCTTTCTTGCGTACTGATGCACGCCACGAATTTTGGTCTCTGGCTGCAGTCTCCCAGGTGTTATGATGAATTCCAAAACCATTCAGTGAGATTTTCAAAGTGTCTTTAAAGCGTTTCCTATGGCCACCTTGGGAGGGTTTACCACAACGCAACTCGCTGTAAAAAATTCGTTTAGGGAGCCTGTGATCTGGCATGCGAGTTAAGTTACCAACCCAGCGAATCTGATTCTTCGTTAGTAGAGTGTGGATACTGGGCATGGACGCTCTTTCTAGGACTTCAGTGTCTGGGATCTTGTCTTGCCATTTAATCTTCAGTAGCTTCCTAAGGCAGACTGTGTGGAAGTGGTTTAATTTCCTAGCGTGTCGCTGATAAACAGTCCAGGTTTCACAAGCATATAGCAGTGTGGATAATACAACTGCTTTGTAGACTTTCAGCTTTGATTGCAGGCTTATTCCATTTCTGTCCCATACATTCTTGTACAGTCTGCCAAAGGCTGCACTGGCCTTGGAGATTCTTGCATTCACTTCATCATCAATTGTGGCAGCTTGTGACACAGTGCTGCCAAGATAGGTGAATTTGTCCACAACACTTAGTCTATGACCATTCACTTTGATATTCGGCACTGTGTGATTATTCACTGGAGCTAGCTGGTACATAACTACAGTTTTCTGCAAGTTGATATTGAGCATTGTGTTGCATGTCTGAGTTGGCATATAGAGCGCAATCATCAGCAAACAGGAGCTCTCTGACGGTGTCGCTGTTAATTTTTGTTTTAGCTTTCAGCCTTCTGAAATTAAATAACTTTCCATCCATGCGGTAGTTGATGTCTATTCCAATGTCGTTGTTCTCGAAGGCATTCGTCAACATAGCTGAAAACATGAGGCTGAACAATGTTGGTGCCAGGACACATCCTTGCTTCATCCCATTGGTGACAGGAAAGGGCTTAGACAGTTTACCATTTTCCTGTACTCTTGCCTACATACCATCATGAAATAGCCGCACTATTTGGACAAACTTTCGTGGACAGCCATATTTTGCCATAATCTTCCACAGTCCTTCTCTGCTGACTGTATCAAAAGCCTTGGTAAGGTCAGTGAAAGTGGAGAACATTTTGCAGTTCTGTTCCTGACAATTCTTTTACTGCTGCCTTGCAGCGAAAATCATGTCAACAACAAAGAACTATGATTTAATGTAGGCCCTTTTTCAGCCTATAACATATAACATAAATATATATATCTAGAAATATATGTATAGAATGTCTTATAAGGTGGGGAAGTATTCCAACACAAATATTTTAGGTAGCCTCTCGAACTGTTTCAACATAGGCTCTAAAGAGATATTGTCACTGTCCACATGGTTTGAGGATCAGATAACATCACCTGAATCTTGATGAAACGATCGTTAAGCCAGTCCAATATGCTCTGATTCAAGGTTCGTCAGTAAATGTTCATCTCACTAGTATTCAGGTTTATTCGACACAGCCTGGTAGCTCACTCAAACCATTCAGCTTGGATATCTGACCTACTGGGTGATACATATGTAGACATACTGAATTCAGGGAAAAATGTTCAACTTTGCAATAGTAAATCACTCAAACACCCCATTCTGAACCTCGGTATATTTAATCTGTCATTGACTACTAGTCATAATTCATCTGAGAAAGTGTAACTGGAATCTGGAGTTGACCAATTTCAGACATCTTATTTTGGACACAGGTAACTGTAGTCAGGTGTCAACCAGTTCATAAATCATTTTTGCTTCACAGGTTAATGTAGTCAGACATTGGCCAATTCACAAGGCATATTTGCAACACATGTTAATGTGTTCAGGCGTTGACTAATTTTCCAATCATGTTTGCAAAACATCACTTGAGTCAGGTGGTGTCCAAATCCCATTGAAAAATAAGGGGGGACCCTGAAACATAGAACTCTGTGATAGTCATCTACAACAGCCCAGTTCAATCATGACCCAAGACTTGCCTGTCTGGGGGAGCCTCAGATATCTGGGTATTATCATGTAAATACATTCATCATGAGCTAAGACTTCCCTCTCTGGGGAACCTCACATATCTGGGTATTATCATGTAAATACATTCATCATGAGCCAAGACTTCCCTGTCTGGGGGAGCCTCAGATATCTCGATATTATCATGTAAATACATTCATCATGAGCCAAGACTTCCCTCTCTGGGGGGAGCCTCAGATATCTGGGTATTATCATGTAAATACATTCATCATGAGCCAAGACTTCCCTGTCTAGGGGAGCCTCAGATGTCTGGGTATTATCATGTAAATACATTCATCATGAGCCAAGACTTCCCTGTCTGGGGGAGCCTCACATATCTGGGTATTATCATGTAAATACATTCATCATGAGCCAAGACTTCCCTGTATGGGGGAGCCTCAGATATCTGGATATTATCATGTAAATACATTCATCATGAGCCAAGACTTCCCTCTCTGGGGGAGCCTCAGATATCTGGGTATTATCATGTAAATACATTCATCATGAGCCAAGACTTCCCTGTCTGGGGGAGCCTCAGATATCTGGGTATTATCATGTAAATACATTCATCATGAGCCAAGACTTCCCTGCCTGGGGGAGCCTAAGATATCTGGGTATTATCATGTAAATACATTCATCATGAGCCAAGACTTCCCTCTCTGGGGGAGCCTCAGATATCTGGGTATTATCATGTAAATACATTCATCATGACCCAAGACTTCCCTGTCTGGAGGAGCCTCAGATATCTGGGTATTATCATGTAAATACATTCATCATGACCCAAGACTTCCCTGTCTGGGGGAGCCTCAGATATCTGGGTATTATCATGTAAATACATTCATCATGACCCAAGACTTCCCTGTCTGGGGGAGCCTCAGATATCTGGGTATTATCATGTAAATACATTCATCATGACCCAAGACTTCCCTCTCTGGGGGAGCCTCAGATATCTGGGTATTATCATGTAAATACATTCATCATGAGCCAAGACTTCCCTGTCTGGGGGAGCCTCAGATATCTGGGTATTATCATGTAAATACATTCATCATGAGCCAAGACTTCCCTCTCTGGGGGAGCCTCAGATATCTGGGTATTATCATGTAAATACATTCATCATGAGCCAAGACTTCCCTCTCTGGGGGAGCCTCAGATATCTGGGTATTATCATGTAAATACATTCATCATGAGCCAAGACTTCCCTGTCTGGGGGAGCCTCACATATCTGGGTATTATCATGTAAATACATTCATGGATACCTGTTCCTTGGGCATAGCTGACAGACTTGACTGATAATAGATCACTTTCTAACAGTTGGTTGACAGGGACAGACCCGCCTGGTAAAGTAGCATGTTGTCTTGTGTAGTACCCTGTCCCTAGAGTCAGATGTTGATAACAGGAACCCATTCATTCAAGAACTATATTATAGCCTATGAAGAACTATTACACTTGACTCTTGTCAGTAGTGACCATTCATTCCAGGTTTAATTTAGGTTTCTTCTTCTTCTTCTTCTTCTTCTTCTTCCTCTTCTTCTGCTGCGTTCATCCGGAGTTTTTTTCCCGGACGTGATTGCGTTGTGCCTGTTTACAGCAGAGCTGCTTTCTTGCGCCCTTAGGCCAACACATCCGACTTCTGCGGGCATTTGTTGACCGGGTTAACCTTCCCTGGGTATTTAGGTTTGTGGGTCACTTAAAAAGTCACTTAAAAGTTGACAAGGTTGACTTCATTGCACCAGGTTTTTATCCCATATGACTCAGTCTCTTTCCGCAGAAGCGGAAAGCATCGCACAAAGCACAAAATCCATTAGCTCCAGCGATGACCTCCAGGAGTCTCCAAAAAAATGCACTTGTGAACTGAAGGACACAGCCCTGGAATCGAACCTACAACCTTCAGAATCCGAGTCAGATAGCTTGACCACTTCACCACAGAGACTTCCTAAGTATATTGACCAAACTTGTCCTCCCTCAAAATAATATGGGTATAAAGGTAGGAGACATTCTTCAGAGAAGTGAATACCTATCCCTTTCTAGATTACATTAATGAATGGTAAGACAGGATGTTCTCTTCATCCTGAGAGGTGAATTCCTCTCATAGTACTAGTATACTTATTCACCACAGATCATATGGACACATTAAGGGTTTAGATTGCACTAATTCCCACACCTTAGGATACTTGGATGCAGTAATTATAAGCTTATATGCTCCTGAAGGAGTGATTATATGTTACTGACTTCATAATAGCACTTGATGATAGTTGATTATTCATGTTATCAAACTATATTTTATATAGTTTATACTTTTATTATATATTTTATATATTTATATTTAAACTACTCCCCCGATGTGTCTCCCTTGCCGCGGTGGGGGAGCTTGAGTGTCCCACTGATCCCAAGAGCTGTGAAAATGGATATAAACTTCATATTGGACAGCTCTTGGGATAGGGACCAGACTAAGAGAGACACAACCTGCTGCTCTGCAGGTAGACTGAGGATAGCAGTCAGATTTTAAACTCAAGCGCACGAAGACACAAACTTGGTCCAGACACTTACACAAAGGCCTCCATCTGAGAGATTTAGCTGAACGCCTCTAAGCTAGTACCCTTGGATGAGTGAGCCGGGCCGAAAACACACCTACTGAAATACGGAGGTGAGGTACTGAGCACGCTACATGCCCAGTTCAAATACCTGTCCGAAGGCTCTCAGCTGGGGGATATGAGGGATCCCCGGATGAGAGGGCCGCCCGTTTCTCGCTCACTGCTGTACAGAGGTAAGGCGCTGAGCCGGCAGCACATGTAGCCTACCTCGTGAGCGAGTACAAAAAGGTTGAAGTGCCCCAGTCGAATGAAAGGCTACGAAAACTATCTAACTCATAGAGAGTGTAGACAAAGGTGGAAAAACAAGGTGGAAAAATGTCTCAATAACATGAAATGGTACGCACGGCTAGCAAATCCATTGCGTAGTCCGAAGCGAAAGTTTACCTAGTGGATGTCGCCTGCAGACTGACCATTCCTGGTGTGTGATTTAGCGACCGGTGGCAAGCGAGATGCCCAACACATGGAAGTGAGGAACTAAAGCAACCATGAGCAGGACGAGGAAACTCCTTGGGTGAGCCCAGTCTCAGAGTAATATGTGCGGGCTCTGCAATTATGGAAGCCGCCTTGGATAGGCCCATGGTCTGCCCCTGCCTTCCCTTGAGGGTTAACCGTGATGTCGATGATCGTTCTATCTTGACCAGCTGAGATGTGGGCAACATCACAACAATAAGTCTAACGTGCCTTGAAACCCGAGGAAGGCTAACCTCTTTTAAAATGCCTGCTGAAGTCGGAAGTGTCGTCCTACGGGTGGCGAACTAAAAATTGACACTACGCATTTACGTCTGAGTGAAATGTCTTGTCGGAATGTCTCCCGTGCTAGGAACAGCTCTGACTACCTAGTTTGCGAATGCCGCTCTTGTTCGGAACAGCTCTGACTAGGTAGTTTTCCGAATGTCTGTCGTGCCTGGAACAGCTCTGACGGGTGCAACGACAAGCACATGTCCGAAAACTCGCTGAGTGGATACCGTCTGCAGAGCTGTCTGGTTTGTGCAGGAACAGCCCGGGGTGAACGAAATGCCCAATATACTGAAGTGAGGAATTAAAGCAGCCATGAGCAGGACGTGACGATTCCCTCGGTGAGCCCAGCTCCAGAGCGTTATGTGTCAGCTCTGCAATTATGGAAGCCACCCAGGATGGCGGAAAATGCTATGGACTGTCCCTGCCTTCATTTGAGGGATGACCGTGCAGTCTTCGGCTATTCCAACTTGACCAGCTGGAAGGTGGACAGTACCACAAAAGTGAGAGTCTCCCAGGAATGCTAACCTGGTCAAAAATGCACGCTAAAAGTCGGATGTGTTGGCCTAAGGGTTTCCACCCAAGGGTGCCTAACCAGACACACCGCAATCACATCTGAAAAAACACTCTGGATGAACGCAAAGAAGAAGATATTTAAACTAAAGCCTTCAATGAATGGATACTCATACGGTTAGCTGTCCAGGCTCCTAAATGTTGCCTGGTTATGGCTTTTGTAGATCAAACATTCAGAAAAATCTCTTTTGTACCAAACAGCAAGTTGTTGGCTGAGTCCCGCCAATCTAAGAGAACACAGCTGGGGCGTGTAATCTTGACTCCTTAACCTGTACGATGCCTGGGGACACGGTTTGGTCACACACTTGAATTTCTCCGTGAAAGCACAGAACTATAAGTTAATATAAATTCAAGTACTTTATTTATCTGAAACAGACACCTTGTCCACTTGCTTTAAGACTGTAGATCGCCATCTGTTTGTACATGGGCGTGTGAATACGTCTCACAAGTATATGTGGTTTAGTGGCATGACGAAGTAAGAACTGACCGCTGGATGTCTGTACTCATGCTGGAGTTCCAGTTCCAGTTCTTTTAGATGAGTGGCCATTTGTTGTATCTCATACTTCTTTCATAAATGGAGATGCTCATGTCTGCTTCCTTGAAAATAACTGGACAGTTTACCGGAACAATTATAACTACGGTTTTCACAGAGAAGGCAAGATTGCATGAACCGCTTTAATAAATCCTGAGACTGACTGAGTCCATCTCTCTGGCTACTGATCTTACTTAAGTATTCTATTTATGTAATTAGAATTACTAGTTTGCCTAGGAAACCCCTACAATGACTATTGCGTAGGGTTCCATATTCTAAAAATAGATATTGACCTCAATTGAGTAGGTGTTTGAAGTGGCAACTGACTTGCATTTTGTTTAAATGACAAAGAGATTAATAGTGGTTTCTTTAAACAAGACAGGTAGTATAGATGATTGTTAATCATAGTTTTCAGCATCAGCATTTTGATTATTTTAATCGTGTCAACACAAGAGTTCATTTTATTGCAGGAGTTCTGACGCCTACAGCAGCAACCATCACAGAAAGTATATTTTGCACAGAAGGAATGGAGACTTTGAGTGAGAAGCTTTTACCTGCTTTTTCAGATTGGATAGAGAAGTCTGTTGATTTTACCAACCCTCTGAATATTGTTATAGCTGATTTTGTGGAGAACAGAGACTTGATACATAAAATCATTGATCTGAACTATGAACGGGTTTTATCTGGGTAATTGTTGATGCTGGCGTTCGTTGCTGACACAGTTAAAATTGAAAACATATATTTTAGTTACATGCAAATTTAGATAAGACATCTAATCTGAAGGTGCCAGATGTTTGAAGATTCAGCACTGTACTACATGTGATGACTTCAAATGCTGACTGGCAGAGTTGTGTATGATTCAGCAGTGTATGTACACTGCATGTGACGATAAATTGCTGATTGATAGAGCTGTGTATGTGCTACCAGTAGGACTGTAATGTACATTCACATCATGGCATTTCCAGGAAACATGTGACTTGATATGATTTGCTGGCTAAGAATTATTTCTATTCTGTGTGGTCATTTCAAATGCCACTTTATAATGTCTGTGTGATATTAAATATATATGTATCATTGAAAGCTGTTTCACGCATTGTGTACTAGAACTCATTCATGCTCCGAATGTCTTCAATCTGAAATTATAGTTGAGCATGTGCATCTAGCAATGTGGAATGTGAGAAGTTTGTATGAGGGAAAGCTTAAAGTAGTGTGTGATGAGATTGAGAGGTTAAACACTCAAATCTTAGGAATTAGTGAACATCACTGGAGCGGCAAGGGACATTTTACAACTGAAAATTGAAGTATTTTCATTTATTCTGGTAGAGATGTCGGAGGCCAGAGTGGAGTGGCATTTTGTTTACATAAGACAACTGCAAAATCTTTAATGGGATATAATCCAGTTAGTGATAGAATCCTCACTGTTAGACTTAAAGGCCGTCCAAAAAACACAAAACACAACTCTCATACAGATATATGCACCTACTTCAACAGCAGAGGAGGACAAAATTGAAGATTTTTACAACACAGTACAAGACACATTAAATAAGATTGGTCATAATGATATATCAATAATAATGGGAGATTTTAATGCAAAAGTAGGTGCAGGAAGAGCTGAAAATGAGAGACACGTTTTAGGAAAATTTGGGTTAGGAAATAGAAATGATGCAGGTGACAAATTAATTGAATTTTACACAGAAAATGAGTTAACGATAGCCAACATGCTTTTTAAACAACACCCAAGAAGACTCTTCACATGGAAGTCTCCAGACAGTTTTACCAAAAATCAGATAGATTTTATTTTAATACAAAGAAGATGGAGATCAAGCATAACATATGCAAAAACCCTACGAAGTGCAGACTGTGATACGGATCATCAGTTATTAGAGGCAGATCTGAAATTAAAACTCTAAAAGCTTACCCGAGGACCAAGGCCACTTCGTTTTGATCTCACAAAAATACCAGATGCATACAACATAGAAGTTAGGAATCGCTTTGGGGTCTTGATGTCTGTACAAGAAGAAATGACACCTGATGAACTGTCAATATAAGCTAGAGATATCTTTATAACTGCAACCAAAGATTTCATTCCGACCAAGAAAAAGCAACTTAAGCCATGGATTACATCAGACACATTAGAATTAATAAAACAACGAAGGGAGCTGAAACAGAAAGGAGATGAATCCGATAACAGCAGGATAAAGTATAAATCTTTAACTCGAGAAATAAGAAAGAACACAAGAAAGGACAAAAATCAATATATACAAGTTTCTGTACCCGAATAGAGCAAAAATCATAAGAAATGGAAGAGATTTTGAAAATTTTAAAGAAAAGAAGTTATTGACAAGAAATGTTCAACCTCAATTGAATGTTATCTGTGACAAGATGGGAAATACCTTAACAGAAAACTAGACAAATTCTAGAAAGATGGCAGAGTACTGCAGTGGAATGTATGATATGAGTGACAGTGAGGATATGAATGAGATATATGAGCCAATGACAGCAGAGACAGAACCTGAACCCTCATTAGTGAAATTTCTTGGGCTAAAAGAACCCCGAAAATGGTAAATCACCTGGATGTGATGAAAATACCAGCTGAACTAATTAAAGCGGGAGCGAACCGCAGCTGAGAACAGGCTTCTGCCCTATGCGCCGCCTTAGGCTCAAGAGGAAAGACTAACTAACTAACTTCAATTAATGGATACTCATACGGTTAGCTGTTCAGGCTCCTAAACACTGCCTGGTTATGGCTTTTGTAGATCAAATATTCAGAAAAATCTCTTTTGTACCAAACAGCAAGTTGTTGGCTGAGTCCCGCCAATCTAAGGAGAACACCGCTGGGGTGTGTAATCTTGACTCCTTAACCCGTACGATGCCTGGGGACACGGTTTGGTCACACACTTGAATTTCTCCGCGAAAGCACAGAACTGTAAGTTAATATAAATTCAAGTACCTTATTTATCTGAAACAGACACCTTGTCCACTTGCTTTAAGACTGTAGATCTCCATCTATTTGCACATGGGCGCGTGAATACGTCTCTCAAGTATATGTCGTTTAGTGGCATGACAAAGTAAGAACTGACCGCTGGATGTCTGTACTCATGCTGGAGTTCCAGTTCCAGTTCTGTTAGATGAATGGCCATTTGTTGTATCTCATACTTCTTTCGTAAATGGAGATGCTCATGTCTGCTTCCTTGAAAATAACTGGACAGTTTACCGGAACAATTATAACTACGGTTTTCACAGAGAAGGCAAGATTGTATGAACCGCTTTAATAAATCCTGAGACTGAGTCCATCTCTCTGGCTACTGATCTTACTTTAGTATTCTATTTATATAATTAGAATTACTAGTTTGCCTAGGAAACCCCTATAATGACTATTGCATAGGGTTCCATATTCTAAAAATAGATATTGACCTCAATTGAGTAGGTGTTTGAAGTGGCAACCGACTTGCATTTTGTTTAAATGACAAAGAGATTAATAGTGTTTTCTGTAAACAAGACAGGTAGTATAGATGATTGTTAATCATAGTTTTCAGCATCAGCATTTTGATTATTTTAATCGTGTCAACACAAGAGTTGATTTGATTGCAGGAGTTCTGACACCTACAGCAGCAACCATCACAGAAAGTATATTTTGCACAGAAGGAATGGAGACTTTGAGTGAGAAGCTTTTACCTGCTTTTTCAGATTGGATAGAGAAGTCTGTTGATTTTACCAACCCTCTGAATATTGTTATAGCTGATTTTGTGGAGAACAGAGACTTGATACATAAAATCATTGATCTGAACTATGAACGGGTTTTATCTGGGTAATTGTTGATGCTGGCGTTCGTTGCTGACACAGTTAAAGTTGAAAACATATTTTAGTTACGTGCAAACTTAGATGAGACATCTAATCTGAAGGTGCCAGATGTTTGAAGATTCAGCACTGTACTACATGTGATGACTTCAAATGCCGACTGGCAGAGTTGTGTATGATTCAGCAGTGTATGTACACTGCATGTGACGATAAATTGCTGATTGATAGAGCTGTGTATGCGCTACCAGTAGGACTGTAATGTACATTCACATCATGGCATTTCCAGGAAACATGTGACTTGATATGATTTGCTGGCTAAGAATTATTTCTATTCTGTGTGGTTATTTCAAATGCCACTTTATAATGTCTGTGTGATATTTAATATATATGTATCATTGAAAGCTGTTTCACACATTGTGTACTAAAACTCATTCATGCTCCGAATGTCTTCAATCTGAAATTATAGTTGAGCATGTGCATCTAGAATGCAATGTGTACACACATTGGAGATCCCAGATCTGGCCGTCAGTTTATGTGTACACACATTGGAGATCCCAGATATGGCCGTCAGTTTCTGTGTACACACATTGGAGATCCCAGATATGGCCGTCAGTTTCTGTGTACACACATTGGAGATCCCAGATCTGGCCATCAGTTTCTGTGTACACACATTGAAGATCCCAGATCTGGCCGTCAGTTTCTGTGTACACACATTGGAGATCCCAGATCTGGCCGTCAGTTTCTGTGTACACACATTGGAGATCCCAGATCTGGCCGTCAGTTTCTGTGCTCCATAATCGATTGAATAAATCTGAAAGCCCTTAGATTAACTGTACAGTTAATATCTTAATCTTCATGAAACATCTGAGAAGGAATGCAAGAAAGATGAGACATCTGAGAAGGAATGCAAGAGAGATGAGACATCTGAGAAGGAATGCAAGAAAGATGAGACATCTGAGAAGGAATGCAAGAAAGATGAGACATCTGAGAAGGAATGCAAGAGAGATGAAACATCTGAGAAGGAATGCAAGAAAGATGAGACATCTGAGAAGGAATGCAAGAGAGATGAGACATCTGAGAAGGAATGCAAGAAAGATGAAACATCTGAGAAGGAATGCAAGAGAGATGAGACATCTGAGAAGGAATGCATGAGAGATCTAAGAAAGATGAGACATATGAGAAGGAATGCAAGAGAGATGAAACATCTGAGAAGGAATGCAAGAAAGATGAGACATCTGAGAAGGAATGCAAGAAAGATGAGACATCTGAGAAGGAATGCAAGAGAGATGAAACATCTAAGAAGGAATGCAAGAAAGATGAGACATCTGAGAAGGAATGCAAGAGAGATGAGACATCTGAGAAGGAATGCAAGAAAGATGAGACATCTGAGAAGGAATGCAAGAAAGATGAGACATCTGAGAAGGAATGCGTGAGAGATCTAAGAAAGAATGCAAGAAAGATGAGACATCTGAGAAGGAATGCAAGAAACATGAGATATCTGAGAAGGAATGCAAGAAACATGAGACATCTGAGAAGGAATGCAAGAAACATGAGACATCTGAGAAAGAATGCAAGAAACATGAGACATCTGAGAAAGAATGCAAGAAACATGAGACATCTGAGAAAGAAAACTGAGACATCTGAGAAAGAATGCAAGAGACATCTGAGAAAGAATGCAAGAGATATCTGAGAAAAAATGCAAGAGACATCTGATAAAGAAGGCAAGAAAGATGAGACATCTGAGAAAGAAGGCAAGAGATATCTGAGAAAAAAATGCAAGAGATATCTGAGAAAGAATGTAAGAGATATCTGAGAAATAAGGCAAGAGATATCTGAGAAAAATGCAAGAGATAACTGAGAAAGAAGGCAAGAAATATCAGAGAAAAACTGAAAGACATATCTGAGAAAGAGTGCAAGAGACATCTGAGAAAGAATGCAAGAGATATCTGAGAAAGAATGCAGGAGACATCTGAGAAAGAATACAAGAGACATCTGAGAAAGAATGCAAGAGATATCTGAGAAACATGCAAAAAATATCTGAGAAAGAAGGCAAGAAAGATGAGACATCTGAGAAAGAATGCAAGAGACATCTGAGAAAGAATGCATGAGCCATCTGAAAAAGAGTGCATGAGACATCTGAGAAGGAATGCAAGAGACATCTGAGAAAGAATACCAGAGATATCTCAGGTAGAATGCAAGAGATATCTGAGAAAGAATGCAAGAGACATCTGAGAAAGAATGCAAGAGATATCTGAGAAAAATGCAAGAGATATCTGAGAAAGAAGGCAAGAAAGATGAGACATCTGAGAAAGAAGGCAAGAGATATCTGACAAGGAATGCAAGAGGCATATGAGAAAGAATGCAAGAGATATCTGAGAAAGAATGCAAGAGACATTTGAGAAAGAATGTGAGCGACATCTGACAAAAAAGACAAGAAGCAGAGGTAGAAGAAACCTGCGAACATTAGCATTTCTTATGTTTGTGCTTTATTAATTAATAATTGGCTGTTACTGGTATGGGGGTTTACACAATTTACCCTGGCAGTTGACTGAACTGCTGGTGGTATTTGTTGAGGAAATGTGATCAGTTTTGGAAACACAATGTTTCTGAACCAGATAGACTTATAAATGCGTTTAAGAGTTGAATTTCACCTATAGAATCTATAGAAAGGACTGGATGTTGATACGGTCTTGTTAATTTAGGAAACAACATGCCATTGAATTGCTCCCTGTATGTATATTATTGCATCACTGGTCTCCGTGGCAAAGGGGTTATGGACGCGATTCATAATCCCGTATACCCGGGTTCGAAACACAACGGTGCTGGCTGTTTTGAAAAAGGTATAGGTGCCGGTCGTTCAGAAAGCAATGGCACACTACTGAATGTAAATCTTGCCCAGGAATCATGAACAGCCAAAATGCTGGGGTTGACTGCTACGTCCTGTGAAGGACATGACACTAAATTTAAAAAAAAATATTATTGCTTCCTAAATAGGAAAAAAAATCATTTGAGTTTACAAAATGTCATGGTCGATATATTGTATGCATATTTTTAAAATTCATGTAGCCTTTCTACTGTCTGGTAAAATAATTGTTAACATGTTCATATAAAATAAAACACCAAG
This sequence comes from Cepaea nemoralis, assembly GCA_014155875.1. NCBI lineage: Eukaryota > Metazoa > Mollusca > Gastropoda > Stylommatophora > Helicidae > Cepaea > Cepaea nemoralis. Next base: position 168,493 of record JACEFZ010027911.1, on the reverse strand, counting down.
AAATATGTCAATCTTCCAAGCATACCTTTAATTGTGAAGCTTACAAAAAAAAATGGCTGCTTTTCAATAATAAGAAATCTGAGTAAAAATAAATAAATATGAGAACAGTATTTACAAGAGATCACATGACCAACATATTTTGTGTATCCCACCAAAAATAGACACTCAATATTGTCTGGAGAAATTGGGCTGTTGTTAAACTCTCAGCTCTCACCTCTTCAGATTTGATTAAATGAGACAGCATTGTTTCAACAAATCCATTGCATAAATTAGCAAGCAGACTACTTCACCTTGTAATTGAACTTGCTGATCAACATGACGTGACATCATAGTTCTGTCATTAAACATTACATTAATTATGTCGTTATCTTTTTTCTTGCCACTATGTACTCAGTACTTTACTTCTGTAGCAATTCCATCATTTTGAGGTTACTTTTTTCTGGGAGTGGTAGTTTAGTTGTGTATGATTGTGTTGTGATCAGGTGATATCCTCAGGGACTTTCAGTACATCAGCTAACTCAGTAACTTTCTGCACAGCCAGCTGGTTTCATGGTCTCTCGACTCAATCCTGCTGTTTACACCATTGATCTGAGGTTTGCCCTTCTGTCATCATTCTTGTACATCTTTCTGTATAATGGTGTTCTCATCAGTTTTGTGTGGTAATCACCTGTTCAACCTGAAAATGTCACTGACTTGGAAGTAAATAAACAGGTTCTTTCATTTGCAATTGTTTTATTTCTAGCAAATATGTAAACAGAGATTTTTAATGTGTGATAATAAATCCTCAGCTATTTTTAATAGGCCCTAATCTAACTATGCCTTGAGTACCTTTCTCATATCCTAATCTACAACTGCTTTGAGTAACTTGTTTGGCTACTAAGCTAATTCTCATATAAAGTTTTATGAAAATTTCTTATTAATGTCAATTATTGAAACATTCTTACATGTCATTGGAAAACAATCATAATTTTCAATTTCAAATTTACAAAACAGCCCCCCCCCCCCCTTCCAAGAAAAAATGGCGAACATCATACAGGATGTCAGACATTAGTGTATGTCAAAATAATGTATGTTCTTATGACTTTAAACACAGAAGCCACAAACAATATGTTGCACGATTTATTGCCTGGCATTTACCTGGATTTATTGCCTTGTCGGGTGCATACTGCAGAGTTATGTATCATGTGAAGTGAATAAATGAATAATACTTGGGCTGAAGTACCTAAACCACTTAGTCACAGCTATTGTGTGAATGTGGAGCATTTGTTTTCACATTACCATGGGGATAATACATGCTTCACATTGGAACAGTATCTGTGACTATTTTTAAGCCAAAGCTTTTCGCTTATTAACTTCATATGATATATAACTGCAGTATGCACCTGATTAGATGCAGCAAAGTAGGCCAGGCAAGAAATTGTGCAATATATTGTTTGTGGCTTCTGTGTTTACATGAGAATATTTGCAGATTCCAAGTTGATGGATGCATTAGTAAATTATGTTACATATGTACAGGGTGTGGAACTTGACAGTTGTAAGTTTATGAAAGCACTAACCAAGGTTTTATCAAAGCAGTGGTCTGCCAAAACTTCTCAGAGATAATAAACTGTCTGCTCTAACCTATACAACAGATTATTCATGTTAGTTGTCTGCCCTAATCTAAACATCAGATTATAATTTATATGGTCTGTCTGCAATAACATATACAACAAATTATCCATGTAGTTGTCTGTCCTAATCCATACAACACATTATTAATATTATTCATGTTGTCTGTCTTCAATAACTTATTTATTAGTTGTCTGACCTAATCTGTAACTAAATGTAAATAAAGGAAATGTTGTGCATACGTTGAGGTGTATTGGTCATATGGTAGTGAAGAAAAGGACCCTCTTACACACCTTCAGATGCTTGGGGCATGCAGTGCTAAACCCATATGTGCATAGACCAGGCAGCACTTGATTTGGCTGGTCTCCTTTACTTCCCAAAACATTCCCTGGTATCTATTATAGGCCTGGGTTGGGCATATGGTGCTACAGCCACAATGTTTAGACCAAACAACACACAAACCATGGTCCACAGCCTGTAGTGTTACTGACATGCACAATCAGTACTTGAGGCGTTCCAGTCTGGAAAAATTGCTAGTAATACAGGTATTACTTTCAGAACAAGACAGCTACTGTAAGTTCACCATACAGTGGAGTGGATACCACCTCACTTTGGACTGCCTGGAAATGAGAGAGCTGATTGACTAGCTAAGGAAGGAGCAAAGAAGAACATCCTGATGTACCTGTTATAAACCACCGAAAGAAAAGAATTTTCAAATCAATCAGAAAGCCACCAACACCAGCTCAAGATGATTACCACCATATGTACAGGCCAGAATAAATCATAATTCTGTGCCTTTCCGACAGGGCCGAGGTACCAAGGACCATATCTTCAATATGATAACCATCTTCCAGAAGTGCAGAGAGTAATGTAGAACCTGATATTTGTTTCATAGACCTTCAAGTGTGTTCAACATTAAACATTGGAGAACATCATGAGACATGTGGTTTTCAGCACATTTGATCCAGTTAACTGAAACATTGTATCACGAACAACAAGCAGCTGCCAGAGTAGCTGGTGAAAACATCACGCTGGTTTGAGGCACGAAGGGCAGTAGGACAGAACTGCTTTCTATCCTTATACATGTTAAACATCTCTGCAGAAATTGTAATGAGAAATTTTAAACTTATGAACTTTGTGACAATTTCTATCCATTCATGCTCAGTGGAAATATATCAGAACCCTCACATGCAGATGATCTGGTTATCCCATCAAATAGTGCCAGTGAACTAGAACAGTTAATTCTGTCAGTCAAAGGATACAGTGATGGAAAATCAGAATCTTTTTGTTCTGAACATTAAAAAGAATTATGTCCACAGAAAAACCTACATGTAAACCAAAAATGGCAATCAGCAATGAAGAAATTGAAAATGTCACAGACTTTAAATACCATGACTCCATAATTAACTGTGAGGATTATTCAAAAGAAGTCAGAAGTTAAACAGCATTAAGAGCCTATAGTACAACACCAGCCAAGAAATACAAGTGAAACATTTGAGAGTATATTTCCTGTGGAAACATGTGGATGGAGAGTCATGGAGCAGTTTTCAGTCACTAAAGAAACTCAAGGCCTTTCAACTTACATGTTACAGAAACATTCTGAGAAAACTGCATCAAGAAGAAGAACATATTGACATTCTACTAGATCTAGACATGGAAGACAACTGGCATCATGTCTCAAAGACACAAATACTTAGCCATATCAAATGTCCTTGGGGTGTAGATAGAACAGTGACGGAAGGTATGGTCCCAGGAAGAAGAGGGAGTAGTCAACCCACACGAAAGTGGACACAGGACACTGAAGACACCCAGGCTACAGAAAGGGAGGGGAACTGGCAAAATATTGAGAGATGCTCATAAAATTATTCTTAGGAAGATAATATGGTGACTGCCTTCTGCATCCACATGAGCAGTTTGTGACCCCTACCATTTACAGCTATTTCCAGATGTCAGCACAAGTGAGTGCAGATTTGCATTCTAGTCCCCTGGACTGCATGTGCACTCCACTCTATTGCATTGTGTTCTATACAACAAAGAGGTTGAGTGGAAATTTTATCTTTAAACTGAGACCTTGAAGGCATTTCTCATACTCTCAACTACTTTAGAGGATCATTTATCATTGACACAGTCTTAAATGTTACAGAAAAAGAGCGTGTGCTCTTGGCCAAATGGACAAGAGTGCTTGCTCTTAAACTTCCAGTGTGCTGATAGTGAGGTAGCGGGTTCAACCTCTACACTAGTCAGTTGGATTAAAATGTTGACTTCAATTCCTTGTTAGGGATATATATTACAAGTACCTCAGAAATTGGAGTGGGCTCGCCTGATGGTAATAGGAAATCCACACGCAAAAATCAGTCCAGTGCCCTAGAAGTCGCATGTGTATGAACTACGCTTGAGTTCAAAATGAGCACACACTCAAAGAATAACATCTTATAGTCTATGCCATTTGGTGTTGGTCATTATGTCTGTTTCAGCCTCTTGTCTCATGCGTTGCCAATTATTTCATTACAAGTATTTCTCCACACCACAATAGCAAGCTGTCTAGCTTCCCCTCCAGCGTCTTCCTCTGTCTTTCTTCTTCTCCTACTTTCCTGTTGTCACATGTCTCTTCTTATGATGTGATAAAACTGATTACGTAATGAGTTTTCTTCATGGCTATGTTTCTGGCAAGATGTCTTCATTACTTCTTTTCTCTGTCCAAGGTGTTTGCTAATTCTTTTATACAAGCATATCTCGAGCCTGATATGCTCACAATCTCCATCACATGTCGCTAGCCACAACACCCTAAACATTCCAGCTTCCATATTGCAAAACATACTCTGTGAGTGCATTACAAATACAATATGGCTGGTTGTGCTGCCCTCCAATCTTTGGTAGGCTGCTGTCTCTCACAGCCTCAACTTGTGTTCTCATGCTAGATAGATGCTACCCTCCAATCTTTGGTAGGCTGCTGTCTCTCACAGCCTCAACTTGTGTTCTCATGCTAGATAGATGCTACCCTCCAATCTTTGGTAGGCTGCTGTCTCTCACAGCCTCAACTTCTGTTCTCATGCTAGATGCTACCCTCCAATCTTTGGTAGGCTGCTGTCTCTCACAGCCTCAACATCTGTTCTCATGCTAGATGCTACCCTCCAATCTTTGGTAGGCTGCTGTCTCTCACAGCCTCAACATCTGTTCTCATGCTAGATGCTACCCTCCAATCTTTGGTAGGCTGCTGTCTCTCACAGCCTCAACATCTGTTCTCATGCTAGATGCTACCCTCCAATCTTTGGTAGGCTGCTGTCTCTCACAGCCTCAACTTCTGTTCTCATGCTAGATGCTACCCTCCAATCTTTGGTAGGCTGCTGTCTCTCACAGCCTCAACTTCTGTTCTCATGCTAGATGTTGCAGCAGCGTATGCCAAACACCCCCCCCCCCCCTTAAAACAGTGTCCTTTGTGTTTGCAATAAAACCCCAAGTACTCTTTTTACTGCCGGTCTCCCTGACCTAGTGGTTAGCAGCTTTCTCCGTAATCCCGAATACTCTCGTGGTTGACGTGAAAAACGAGAATTGGAAGCGGTTCGAGTCGCGCCAGTGACTTATGAGAGTATGGAGCCGGTCGCTCAGAAAGCAATGGCAAACTACTGAGTGTAATCTTGCCAAGAAATCAACAATCAGCTGAAAGATGCTGATGTTGACAGCGATGTCCTGTAAAGGATATGCAAAAACAACTCTTTTGACCTCTTTAATCATACAATAATGGTCAACAATGTCTTGGTTACATGACTAATTTAACTAACTGTGCGGTGCTCTTTACATTCAATGTTTCTTTGACAAGCTAAAAAATAGACTTCAATATGTTTATATCCAATGTTGTAAAACGTAACAGAACACAGACAGCAGTAATTGCTGCATCAATTGAAATAAAATATTCCATGACATCAGGTTTCAGTAACAAAGTAATAATCAAATAATAAGGAATGTAGAAAATGTTATGCAACACATGTTTTGAGCGACAAATGACTAGGTTATTAAAGTTGTTGCTTCTTTATAGATTTTTAAAATGGCATACATTTACCGAATTTAGTGACATGTTGTTAGAAAAATAAAAGTAGTTATATAAGATTTTATACACTGAAATGGAAGACTCATTATATTAGCATATCTGCCAGTAAACATTCATTTAAGTGTGCATCCTGAGCGGACTTAGATAAACATGCTGCCTGTAGCTTTTGGAAAACCCTTCACATACACACTTAGTTACACATATGTGTTTAAGTCCTATGTACACATACATATGAGTGCGCGTGCACACACACACACACACACATACTCTCTCTCACTCTCTGCAGCTCCAAACAGAAATGTAGAATATACATAATTACTCTGAAGGTACATTACAAGATAGTCTAATAAAACAATGTGCAGATTAAAAATAGTCTATACAAGTAAGAGACCACAGAAAAGAATGTAATCATATGCAGTATAAGTAGTGTACAAAACTAAACAATCTCTCTCTCTCTCTCTCTCTCTCTCTCTCTCTCTCTCTCTCTCTCTCTCTCTCTCTCTCTCTTCTCTCGCTCTCTCTTTCTCTCTATCTCACACTCTCGTATACACACTTTTAAGCTACTTTTGCATGTCACAAAAATTACTAATGAGAATATTTTCCCTCTCAAGCAGTGTTACTTAGGCACTCAGTGATTGGGAAATAGATTCTAATTTCCATTTATTGAACAGATGGTAAATTTAGTGTTTACATATGTAAAGCTGCTAGCTATGTAGTTATAGAACTGTCATGTCATCTGCCATCTGCTTGTGGTGTGGGAGGCGTGTCTTGAGGCTGAGGAATTAAGGCTGCATGGCCAGCGCGGACCACCGTGAACTGTGCAGTTTATGATTTTCTGTTTGTCCCCGACAGACAAAAAATCCACACCTTACCGAGGATTTGAACCCGGGTCTCCTGAAGGAGAACCAATGTCTGGAGAGATGACCTACTGTCGTCTGCAGGTTCTAAGAGGTGTAGCTATATTATTGTTTATGTGACTACATAAGCCAGCTTCATCTTCAAATGTATAATAGGACAGTCACAGAGCCTTCTTGAACAAGCCAGATCCTACTGCATCACTTCCATTCCAGACTTGACCTACTTCTAGGCAACATGCTCCTCAACATTGAAAGACATGAATTTGACCAATTACAGATAGTGATCACAGGCCAGTGAAGTTGATAATGAATGAGTGTTTCACAGAAGCAAAATCTATTGGCCAGCCAGAATTAGAAATAAGCTTATTGTGACAGATTTACTGTGCTGACAAACAATTACTGTGATAATGTCAATGTATTCAATTACAAAATGAAACTACTGACTGTAAAAAAAAAATGTAACACAATATAAAATAGCGGACGTAACAGTTTTTTTGATGAAAACAGATTAATGTACTACTTTCAGAAGAAAACTATATAAAATTTCATAAATAATGATTATTAATGAATTTACAGACTTCAAAGTAATATTATATCTTATTTAGAACAATTATCAATAATAACATATATCTCCTGTGTTAATAATATTAATAAGTAATAGTCTGGTGTCTTAAAATGCCATTATATACAAATAAATAAAATTTGAATAACGAAGACACAAACAATAGATTGCATGATTTATTGCCTGGCATATTTCGTTGCATCTCGTCAGGTACATACTGCAGACATCACACAACTTACGTGAATTAACTAGATAAATCCTTCAAACTGAAATATACACATGTTCGCACAGTAATGTCGATTGTCTACCACGGTAATTTTAAACTGACTAACATGTCTTTCTGCTTGCACAAGGACGGCTTACGAAGGTTGATTATTATAGCTTCAGCAAACTTATGTGCTGCAACTCTAGTCATCAGGTACCGAAAGACACCGATCCCCATCCCAGCAGTAAAAGAACCTGTAGCTTTGTACGCCAAATCAAATTGTATTTACCAATTTACATGCAGATGCGAGGCCATCTACATAGGTAGAACTGGGCGACAGTTACATTGCAGGGTTTCGGAACACATTCCGAATTGGTTGGACAAGATACTACACACAGAAGATGGTAGCCTAGGCAGGACGACACACCGGAACAGTCCAGCTTCATCGGTCGGGAGACATGTGCTCGAGAGTGGTCACGTGGTTGAAAGAAACAGTGCCTTCCGTGTGTTGTTCAACACACAAAGTAGTCGATTGTTAAAGTTTGCTGAAGCTATAATAATCAACCTTCGTAAGCCGTCCTTGTGCAAGCAGAAAGACATGTTAGTCAGTTTAAAATTACCGTGGTAGACAATCGACATTACTGTGCGAACATGTGTATATTTCAGTTTGAAGGATTTATCTAGTTAATTCACGTAAGTTGTGTGATTTCTGCAGTATGTACCTGACGAGATGCAGCGAAATATGCCAGGCAATAAATCGTGCAATCTTTTGTTTGTGTCTTCGTTATTCAAATTCATCACGGGAAAACATTGTTTTGAAATAAATAAAATACAAGTAAATAAGAAATCGTAAAATAACTTTAAAAATAATTCTTTGTGTTTGAACATGTTTCCATGGCTGCATATCAGCCATGACAATAAACACATTCTTTGCTGTTCTTAGAAATTAATGTAAATTCAGTTTGATCAAATGACCTTCTGCATGTCAGTTTGCATTTTGAAATATAGGAATGAATATATATATATATATATATATATATATATATTATATATATATATATATATATATATATATATATATATATATATATATATATATATCACAAAAACTGTTCAACTGAAGTTTTAACAGTTTAACATCTCTCTCTCTCTCTCTCTCTCTCTCTCTCTCTCTCTCTCTCTCTCTCTCTCTCTCTCTCTCTCTCTCTGTATGTGTGTAGAATAATAATAATAATAGTTCATCAGAATATTTAGATATTGATATCAAATAGAATTTGTTACTCGCAGAATTTAAAACATATTTGAGGCAGTGTCAGAGATTTCACCCTGGTCAATTATGGAGTATGCAGACGTGTAAAAGCACTGTAGTGACTAATAATGAAATGTGACAACATGACACTTTGATATATCATGTACAGTGCTGCAATAATTGTTTGTTTTGCTGTGGTTATCTAAGAACCAATCACAAGACAAAGCAACTGTGAGACTATAAAAATGATGTCATCAATGCACTGTATAACTTCATAGTTGATCTGAAGTGAAGATTATGTCATCAATGCACTGTATAACTTCATAGTTGATCTGAAGTGAAGATTATGTCATCAATGCACTGTATAACTTCATAGTTGATCTGAAGTGAAGATTATCTCACCAATGCACTGTATAACTTCATAGTTGATCTGAAGTGAAGATTATGTCACCAATGCACTGTATAACTTCATAGTTGATCTGAAGTGAAGATTATGTCATCAATGCACTGTATAACTTCATAGTTGATCTGAAGTGAAGATTATGTCATCAATGCACTGTATAACTTCATAGTTGATCTGAAGTGAAGATTATGTCATCAATGCACTGTATAACTTCATAGTTGATCTGAAGTGAAGATTATGTCATCAATGCACTGTATAACTTCATAGTTGATCTGAAGTGAAGATTATGTCATCAATGCACTGTATAACTTCATAGTTGATCTGAAGTGAAGATTATGTCACCAATGCACTGTATAACTTCATAGTTGATCTGAAGTGAAGATTATGTCACCAATGCACTGTATAACTTCATAGTTGATCTGAAGTGAAGATTATGTCATCAATGCACTGTATAACTTCATAGTTGATCTGAAGTGAAGATTATGTCATCAATGCACTGTATAACTTCATAGTTGATCTGAAGTGAAGATTATGTCATCAATGCACTGTATAACTTCATAGTTGATCTGAAGTGAAGATTATGTCATCAATGCACTGTATAACTTCATAGTTGATCTGAAGTGAAGATTATGCCATCAATGCACTGTATAACTTCATAGTTGATCTGAAGTGAAAATTATGTCATCAATGCACTGTATAACTTCATAGTTGATCTGAAGTGAAGATTATGTCATCAATGCACTGCATAACTTCATAGTTGATCTGAAGTGAAGATTATGTCATCAATGCACTGTATAACTTCATAGTTGATCTGAAGTGAAGATTAACTTACACAGTTGTTTCTGTGCCTTTTACGTGGTATGATTTGTTAGAATGCAGTGATGGTCTTTGCTGGTCTGGCTGTGCAGAATGCATGTTGCTGCTGGAGTCTTGGAACTTGTTTGCAGAAGATGAACTATGCTGATGACTACAGCTAGCCGCAGTAGTCCCTACCTTTCCCCAATGTTTGTGCTTGGAGTCTGAAGTCCTGGAACTTGCCTTTGTAGTTCGCAATGTTGATCTTGGAAAATGCCCATTTGAATTTACATCATGAGTGCTATCTTTTGAAATGAGTGCATGTTTATACTGTACATCCCTGCAGGAGGCTGCTGCTTCATGCAGCTGTGAGTCTCTGCTACAGTCTTTTTTTCTTTTAGAGCCATAATCATAATGGCTACTTACAGGGGACTCCACAGATGAGATGTTGACATAAGGCGCCGCTACACTAACACATGCATAACATGCCAACGCATGAGGTCTATCTTGTCTTATCTGTTTGGGTTTAGTACATTTTTGAGTGAGAAAAATAAAAGGATTCTTTGATTTTGCCTGGGTCTTGCCAAGTTTTGTGTCATCTTTACTTTTGCTGGAAGTGGCAATATTTGATTCCTTAACTCTCAGGTCACGTGAATATTCAAGTGAGCGGCTTCTTACTAATGGAGTCATAGCATCAGCACTGTCGATAAGCTTCTTGATTTTATTCTGAAATTCGATGTCATTACTACTTAAATGTCTAGTAGAATTTGTGTTGTTTTGATTTACAATGGCAGACTCAAGAGAAGCAGTAAACTGTTGATTTGTACTGACATCTTTATGTTTAATATCCTCACCCATTAAAATATTCTGAAATGTTTCCCAACCTTTTTCAAAGCCTGCATATTTTATATCTGAATAGGAGTGCTTCATCAGTCCTTTGCTGGCAATAAATGTGAGCCTTCTGCGCTCTACTCTGGTGCACATTATCCCTTCTTCTCTCATAACATCATCAACATCATCATCATCACAGTCATGACAAGAATCGTGTTCCATGAAAGAATCATGAAGTGTGCTGTCAAAGTCGAGATCACTTTCAGATGTGGCCAGATGAGAAGAATTTGCTCCTTGCTCAGGCTTTGTGCCAACAGATGACTTTGATATGTCCATGTCGGCACTGAGTTCTTGCACACGATTGTTATGAGGTCCTCTGCTAATAACGAAATGTTTTCTTCCAGTGCATTTAGCACTCTGACCATCATCTAATGACACAGTGAACGCTTGACTGAGTTTTGTTTCCAGATCCGTAGAAGCACAATCACTGTATATATGGTCTCTGACAGATTTCACGGTGCTGCATCTGGAGCTACCATAGAAGGAACTGATGTCATCATTGAGAAGCTGGCACGATCTACTGCTGATGGAACTAACACTTGGGCTGTAATATCCAGAGCTAGCACCTTTACTGTCTGTGAAGTCACTGCCCGTGCTAAAGTCAATGCTGTTCAAGCTGTTTCCACAGCTGTCATCTCTCCTGCTGCCTGAACAATCACGTGCAGTTAACATTTGAACATCATCAAGATCAGCATCCAAGGATATGGCAGAGTGATGATTAGTGAATGCGTATTTTCCAGCTGCCATACGCATGCTGTCCAGTTTCTTCTGCATGTCATTTAACTGTTGAATGAGAACAAAGGCAATTCAATAAACATTGCTGCAGTAAAGTCATAAATAAATACTCTTCTACTAACTTATGTTAATAAAAATAATAGTAATGTTAATTTTTAATTGCAAGGCATGAGGATTTCTGCCTTGTTCATTTCTGCTGCTGCCTGACACTTTGCTACCTTGACAGATCATATGCCCAGTCTAAATTAGTTCACTTAGCCACCAAGTAACACGTGTGTACTGGCCAGAGATAAACTTGAATTTAAAACATGTGTGTACTAGCAAGGAGATAAACTTCAATTTAAAACACACATCGTGACGAGATGCAGCGAAATATAAATAAATAATGTTTGCTATCCTTTACAGGACATCGCTGTCAACATCAGCATCTTTCAGCTGATTGTTGATTTCTTGGCAAGATTACGCTCAGTAGTTTGCCATTGCTTTCTGAGCGACCGGCTCACATACCCCGTAAATTACCGACGCGGTTAGAACCGCTACCGATTCTCGCCGTCGTCACGTTACTCACGAGAGTATATGGGATTACGGAGAAAGTCGCTAACTCTACGCCAGGGAGCCGGCGCAGCGAAATATGCCAGCCATAAATCGTGCAATCTATTGTTTGCGTCTTCCTTATTCAAAATCTGAATACTTACTGGACGACTCTCTCTCTCTCTCTCTCTCTCTCTCTCTCTCTCTCTCTCTCTCTCTCTCTCTCTCTCTCTCTCTCTCTCTCTCGTGTGTGTGTGTGTGTTTGTACACATATACATGCACTCTCTCTCTCTCTCTCTCTCTCTCTCTCTCTCTCTCTCTCTCTCTCTCTCTCTCTCTCTCTCTCTCTCTCTCTCTCGCACTCACTCCCTCATTCACTCACTCACTCACTCATTCATTTTTCTACTCACTCGTTCTCGCGCGCGAGCGCGCGCACACACACAGACATACACAATTTATTTATTTATAAAGGGCTTGATGAAGACTGAAAAACAACACAGCCCAAATCACCAAACTTAACACATAAGAATTAATGACATCACTAACAAAAGACCATACATCAAAGGGATGCCTAATTCTCTCACTCTCTCTCGCACTTACTCCCTCACTCACTCACTCACTCACTCATTCATTTTTCTACTCACTCGTTCTCGCGCGCACACACACAGAAAAACTAACACTTAAGAATTAATGACATCACTAACAAAAGGACATACATCAAAGGGATGCCTAAAACCAAAATCGTAATGGCCAAGAATAATAAGTTTAGATATGTGCTCAGACTACGTGAAAGACATTTACAATAATTCATGGAAGAAACATTACGATATTTCCTATAATAATGAAGGACCACCAACTTTTAAGATGGGAGTTTCAGAATGTTCTTAATCACATGAAATACGGCAAGATCACGTGTCTGACAACATTGCAACAGGCATTGTCAATGCCCTAGACGAGCGTGGAATAGATCAGGCTATCAGGACACTATATCTTATTGGAGAGATACCTCCATATATGTGTGTGTATATATATATATATATATATATATATATATATATATATATATATATATATATATATATATATATATATATATATATATATATATATATATGCCTAAGAAATCGGGAACCGACACTGAACAATTGGGTCATTAAGTCAAATCTTAAAGATTTTATTAAGAATCATTATGCCATCAGTTAGGAAGAAAATACAACCAGAAATAGAGGAAGAACTATGTGGGTTTGTAGAAGGCAAGGGTGCAACAAATGTGTATTTGCTGAGAACATTAATGGATCATTCAATACTAGTAAACAAAGACTTTGTTTCATTTACTACATAAAGGTTTTCGACAGATTAAGATACATCAACGCAATAAAGATGTCTGCAGATCTCCTAATTGAAGGGAGAAACCTTAGATTAAAAATCTTAAAAATTGATAATAAAATAGGCCAATATCAGCCAATCAAGAGAGGTGTGCGACAGTGATGTGTAATATCTCCATATCTTGTATCCTACTTAGTGAAACTGCTATGAGAAATGTAGATATGAGAAGACATAATATGAATTGCCATCAGTGGACATAACACCAACAATATATGGATATGTAGATGACACAGTATTGAAGGCAACCGGTGTGATACTGACCCCCATCACCCACCGAGTGCCGACTGGTCTTTCAAATATGGGTCTAGCACCATATGCATGAAACGCCTTAAGGAGTGAAAAGGGTCCATTACATTACTAATGTGTATGTATGCAACAGCAACAGCAACATTGGACAACCCAGTGGCAGTGCCATAAAGGAGAAATAAATGTTCCCATTGAAAATGCAACTGATGTTTCTTCAAGGCCGCCGCTATTCAATTCACCAGCCGGGGGTTCACTGTTGGCTACACTGTTCAATAACATGGCGGCACTGTGGCCACTCTGTATGCTGCTTCCTTAATACCTACAGTTTATCCTTATATTTGATGTTATGGCACTGAACGACATCAGGACCAGGTGCAGTATTCTGGCTATATTTTCAGCCGTTGTGTAATGTTTTCTGCAGAAATAACATTGAAGAATACCTCATAACAGATGGCAGACGTTAGGGCATGATCCCTAAATGAACTGCCGGGAATCTGCCCCTTTGTTAGCCTAAAAGTAGTAGGGGAGGTGGTAACTAATTAGTATTTTAGGCCCGCTCATAGGTCCGGACTGTACTGTGTGAAATGTGGCAATGAGCCAACACATTGAAAAACATATATTGGCGTTGGAAATGGTTTCTGGGGAAAGATGCAAAGACCCCTTTGGACAGACAGAAGGGTTAATGAAAGTGTAGATGTCTGCTCTGAGACGCGATAACTTCACTGATCAGGACAGCGGGCACGTGATATGTCATGTTATATGAGACGCCTAAGAATGAGCTGGGGAAGTTTGTTATGTTCACATGTAATATTATACAGGTGATAAAAAGAGCTAAACACTCGTCGGTGTATGACCTGCTAGCTGTTAAGTAAAAGGTACGCCTTTCCCTACTGGCATCGGGGCTCACATATCTCCTCTATGTCTGTGAGAAAGGATTAGTCGAAAACTGTGATGACTTGGTTATATTTGTGTATCCTATATTCGAAACTGCCTTGTGGTGTATAGAGGCCTTGGTAGTAGTAGTTTCATAATCCGTGTTGGTACTTGGTGACCCTAGGCCGACTCGGACATAGAAAAGCGAGAGAAGGGAGACCATTTTAAACTTCCGACGGCCTGTTGTCGATGGGGCAGAATCACTCCCGTATATAGTGGTCATCACGAGTTAGGTCCCCTGGTTTGATAGCCCACAGAACACCATTTTTCTGTAGTATCCCTCTTACCCAAGTGTCTCGCCTGTACCCTTACGCATGTGACAGGATGCAACGCCATCTTTGACCGGATGTAACCATTACCTACTTTTTCGGATGTATTTTTATGCTTGCAACCGGAAGCAACGACCCCTTTGACCGACTGTAGCCATTAACCACGTGTCCTGGATGTACACCGTCACACAGTCTGAGGCCGACGGATTGTATCCCTAACACAGCGCCAATGGTATGATGATAGTGTTTAAGTCCCATCCACTACAGATAATAGTAACCACCATTATTATTATTATTATATTATAATTTGTCTCTGGTAGACTTCCATGCCTTTATTTATCCACTCCTCCACCCGATCATCCTGGCTCTTACCAAAGAACGGACGTAATTATCTAGCCACTCCGCCCCTCGCCCACCTCTTAGCAATGATCGGAAGCAGTTATTTAGCTATTCCTACACTCACCTACCCCTTAATAATGACCTGAAGTCTTTATCTAGCAACTCCTCTGCCTCTTAACAAGGAACCGAGGTATTCATTTAGCCACTTCGCCACTCGCCCACCCCTTGACAATGATTAGAAGCATTTATCTAGCTACTTCTCCATTCACCCACCCATTAACAACGAATTATACTAAGCCATACCTACTACAACCAGTAACACCGACCACCTTTACTTGTTACGGTTTGCATTTGAAGCTCTGAAACCGTGTGATGATAGTGTTCGGAAGCATTTACCTAGATACTCCTTTACTCACCCATCCCTTAACACCAAAATTCAATGAGTCATACACACTAAATCCCATAATATCAACCATCTTGACTTATTAAAGGTTTTCATTTGAAGAGCTGTAACCGGTATGATGATTGTGTTCAGAAGCAGTTATCTAGCTACACTATCACTCACCAACCCCTTAACAACGAATAAAACTAAGCCATACCCACTACAACCAGTATAGCCAGCCACCTTTACATTATTAAGGTTTTTATTTGTAACCCGTATGATGATAGTGTATAAACCACTACGACCCACTACAGCTCATATATCCTCCATACTTATGTTTTTACTTATTACGATTTTCATATGACACCCACCTTGGCTCGAGGGTTCGAACCGTCTAGCCCCACCACATGCACTCGTCAATTACCGGTCTTGTGGTCACTAATTACTGGACACCAGACTCTGCAACACTGATGCATTATACCCCAAGGACCCCCGGGAAGGTTAACCCGGTCAACAAATGCCCGCAGAAGTCGGATGTGTCGGCCTAACGGCGCAAGAACGCAGCTCTGCTGTAAACAGGCACAACGCAATCACATCCGGAAAAAAAAAACTCCGGATGAACGAAGAAGAAGAAGAAGATACCCCCTAACCCTAACAACAACCCTAACTCTAAGCCTAACCCTATCTCGATACTCGGCCTAGTGGGCAGTTCCCAATGACTGGTCAATTGGTCACTATGAGGTGGACACCCTTACTCGGTGATGCATTATACCCTGAGACGGGCGGACAGAGCGGATACAAACCATAAACCTACATCAATCATAACCCTAACCCTAACACTAACCGAGACCGAACTAGATTACGGTCAATCCAGCGAGGTCAATCCAGAAAATCTACTCAAATACCACCTGCCCTACTACACCTAACGCACATAGCGCTGGAAAGATACCTGCACCATCTCGGTCAGCTGGATCGTACATCTTGGGCATTTGATGTTTGGGATTGGCTAAAAGTTATTCTGTTACGATGTGATGGGGGTTCTAACACGTATAGGCAGTCTTTTGTATGCCCATCTCCACCACACAGATGTCCCATATTTTTTCCCTAGTCAGGTTTTTAAATTTATTGTTATAATTTGTCTTCAACCCTATTCTCTACTATCCCTGTATAATTGAGGGAGCGCAGAGAGAGAGAGAGAGAGAGAGAGAGAGAGAGAGAGAGAGAGAGAGAGAGAGAGAGAGAGAGAGAGAGAGAGAGAGAGAGAGAGAGAGAGAGAGAGAGAGAGAGAGAGAGAGTATATGGTTATTGTAGCTGTGGCAGCCTTGATTACAGATTGACTTTATATCGTATTTCACATTATCTGGCCCCATAAACAGCATGAGCTTGTTGACTTCTCTTTATGCATTCATGCCTTCTCTGCCGCATCATTCCATCAAGAATGTTGAACGAATGGCATTCTGACTTTCTTGTGTCTGGCATACTGCAGTTATACGCGGGGAAGTCAATAAATAAGTCACAAATGGCTGTAGAAAAATAACTAAATTGATAACAACTTGAAACCAGTTTATTTTTATACATACATTGTCACTTTATTTCTCAACATAATTTCCACCAACATTGATGCACTTATCCCCTCGTTTTATCAGTTCTCCCAAACCGGCTGCACAGAACTGCGTGCTCTGTATTCTAAACCACGTTTTCACTCCACAACTAACGTGGGAAGTTCTGGAACATCCACCTTACAGCCTCGACTTAGCCCCTAGCGATTTCCACCTTGTTGGTCCACTCAAAACCCACCTTGGCGGGAGACATTTCGCGAATGACGCCGAAGTTGAACGTGAAGTGAAAACGTGGTTTAGAAAACAGAGCACGCAGTTCTATGCAGCCGGTTTGGTAGGGCTGATAAAACGATGGGATAAGTGCATCAATATTGGTGGAAATTATGTTGAGAAATAAAGGGACAATGTATGCATACAAATAAACTTGGTTTCAATATGTTATCATTTTTAGTTATTTGTCTACAGCTATTTGTGACTTACTTATTGACTTGTATATACCAGGCGTTCTCTATATCATATGCTCTGTATGTATTATGAAAGGCTGAGCATAAATCGTAGACGATTTTCTGCATCATTGGCAGGTATACGCAGGTGCTGCATTGCAAGCTGGTCAGTTTCTTCTTCCCGCTTTTATAGTCTCCATAGAAGCCGAGAACAATATTTTAAAAGTAAATGATAATTAGAAGCAAATAACTGTTACCTTTCCAAGAGCCTTTACATAAGACTGCTTCCGTTGTTTGCGAACATATTTAGCAACAAATCTGTCACTGGCTAATCGGGAAGCTGCTGCAGTGATTTTATCTTGAAGCTCAACCTCCAGCTCCAGCTTTGACAGATCGTTTGACAGCTTAGACAAGAAGAACATGGGTTCAATTGACAGTTTAATCTTTCTTGCCTCCTTCATTCTCAGCCTTGAGAAGTTAGGAGCATTTCAGTTGATGAAATCAACAATCCTATCCATCTCTTTTAGGGGCAAACAATATGACCAAGACGCATCGCCATTAGCCATAACTTCCAATCACTACATTTATGTCAGTTATGATCTTCAGTTCAGTTGGCATTATTTGTCTATGAAGCAGTGAGACTATTAACATAACATCCATGAATAGCACTGTGTGTTTTCTGTATTGTTCTCAGACATCACATCAATGAACAACACTGTGTATTTTCTGTCTTGTTCTAAGACATCACATCAATGAACAGCACCGTGTGTTTTCTGTCTTGTTCTCAGACATCACATCAATGATCAGCATTATGTGTTTTCTGTATTGTTCTCAGACATCACATCAATGAACACCACTGTGTGTTTTCTGTATTGTTCTCAGACATCACATCAATCAACAACAATGTGCTTTCCTGTATTGTTCTCAGACATCACATCAATGATCAGCATTATGTGTTTTCTGTATTGTTCTCAGACATCACATCCATGAACAGCACTGTGTGTTTTCTGTCTTGTTCTCAGACATCACATCCATGAACAGCACTGTGTGTTTTCTGTCTTGTTCTCAGACATCACATCTATGAATAGCACTGTGTGTTTTCTGTATTGTTCTCAGACATCACATCTATGAACAGCACTGTGTGTTTTCTGTATTGTTCTCAGACATCACATCAATGATCAGCATTATGTGTTTTCTGTATTGTTCTCAGACATCACATCAATGAACAACACTGTGTGCTTTCTGTATTGTTCTCAGACATCACATCAATGAACAACAATGTGTTTTCTGTATTGTTCTCATTGAACACAATGCGGTTTTCAAGGCACCTGCATAACTCAGAAGTTATTTGAAAATATGCCCATTGCAGATGACGGTGCCTGGCTGCTTGTTCACCTTAGAAAATGTGGACAAGTGTTGTGGGTTATAATGTAAACAATGTTTGTTATGCAGATGACACAGTTAGTTAGTTGCATATCCTTTACAGTATGTAGAGTCAACCCCAGCATTGTTTGGCTGTTCGTGATTCCTGTGCAAGTTTACGTTCAGTAGTTTGCATTGCTTTCTGAACGACCAGCATCCATACCATTTCATTAAAAAAACCAACGCAAGGCTGTCTGCTGCTACAGTACTGATGGCTGAAAACGCAACAAATCGATTAGATATGTTAATAATACAGAGTGCAAACAATATTTCCCTAGAATATCAAGAAAACATAAACCATAGTCATATCAAAGAAAAAGGTTACATTAACATGCTATATTACAATAGAAGGGAAAATGTTTAACCAAGTCAATAAATTCAAGTATTTTGGGGCATTCATGATACAAGTTGAAAGATGTGACAGAGATAAAGGGCACAATGGGACAAGCAAAAGCTGCATTTCAGAGGACGGGGAGTGTCTCGTTAAATATCATTGAGTACGGTAATGGTATATAGAAGAGGTACATCTGTACGGCAGTGACTAATGAATGGGACGGAACAAATAAGAAAGAACTTGGAGGCAATGGAAATATGATTTCTGAGATGAATGTTGCCAGTGTCTGAAAGAGGCTAATGAAAGTTATATACAGCTCTAAGAAAAAAGCAAATGATCACGTAATGAGAAGATGGTGTCTTTTTTTCCCGCATATCCTATTACAGGACATCGCTGTTAACACCAGCATTTTACCGCTGTTGTTGATTTCTTGGCAAGATTACGCTGACTGAGGCGGGCAGAGAGAAATGCTGATGGATGGCCTCATCTGGTGGCGTGGAAGGATGTTATCAATGGGATTGATCTAGAAACCAAAGACCTCTGAAGATACGTGAATGCTTACGCCATTTGACGGCGTGATTAACATGAAAATGTACACAGCAACAGCAAAAATATAATGAGACGTTAACAATTAGTTTCTTTCCAGAATTGACGAAAAGGATCAGTTAAATTTGAACATATTGAAGTAACACTGACAAATAAGACGTGTTTGTATTGTTTCATGTAGGAAACCTGAAAATGTAAACTGTTAACTGGTCTGTGTGCCCACCTGATCGGCGTCTTGTAGACTTTTAACAGAGAGGGAAAACGCTGTTCCTACTCTACGTCTGAACACAGGTGGCTGCTCACCCGGGCACAAAGGAATATCACTGGGAAGCTTTCCTGTCAACTCCTGAAAGACAGTAAATATATATATATATATATATATATATATATATATATATATATATATATATATATATATATATATATATATATATATATATATATATATATATATATATAAGACAATGTTTGTTTGTTTCTTTGTTTGTGTGTCCTTTATGCGTTCGCGAACGGTCCATCCGATTGAGATGAAATTTTCTACAGATGTTGTTCTTATTCCCGCTGAGCCAACTGGCATAGCTATTTAGTTTAAAAACAGTTATTTACGTATTACGTCATTATTATAAGGAAAGACGTCTAATTAAGGGGACTTAACAGCAAGTTATATCAATGGACATTACTTTTAGTAATATTGCTATATTATGCAATTTAAATAATTGTTGTATTTTTCTCAAAGTTTCATAAAATGTTTAAAGAAGTTATCTACATTCATATGCGTTATAATATAATGATAAAATCTTTAAGGCATTTTCAAAGTTTTCATAAAAATAATGCATCTATTTTAAATACGTGAAAATTTTATTACTCATCTTTTTATGTTTAAAGAAGTTATCTACAGCTACGTCCGTTATAAACAAGGTGATAAAAAAAAGTTTTCATTAAAAATAATCGATTTATTTTAGATACGTTAAAATTTTATTTCTGTACTTTTTTGGGAAGAGAAACTTTTGCATATCCTTTGAATTACGCCGCAGTCAATCCAGCATATCTTGGATAGGCCTATCCTTCACACTTTGGCGTTTACAGGTACGAAGGATTTGTTTTTCCGTTCGCTTAGCCGGGAGGTCAGTACACAAGTCACACTTGCATAAAATGTATATGCTTTATTTTAATTTTTAAAAGACATTGTTTTTGTATACAATTAACGTTTATATTTGAAAAAAAGGTGTAACAATAGTTGGCCGCGTGTGCAGTCAACATCAGGTTTTCCCAACATTTCATTCAATGTTGTGGGACGCAGAGGTGTTTCCAAGGCACCAGGGCCGGGTTATATACTGGCCAAGACCTATTGACGCGTCCTCGTCGAGCGTCCTGGGCAACAGGTCCCTTCGGGGTCCTGGCTGAAGTCAATAGGATCGCCGATTCCTCCGAAGTCGGAGAGTGTCTGCCTGTATGGCGAGGAACCACCAGTCTGCACACCAATAAGCCAGACATGGGACAACGGATACTCACGCAAAACTCAGGTCCTGTATGACATCACACTGATGTTGGACAACAGGATGCCTTCATCCGACATACAGGACTTTGCGTTGGAGCTCAAGCCAACGAACACAAGCAAGCAAGCAAGCATTCAATGTTGTCGGTATGAAAGAGAACAGATGGTGTGTAGAAGGACATACTTAAGTTAATTTTTTTTGTTTGTTCATACTTTATGCATACTATATAAATATGTCATTTGATGTTCAAACGCCCTGTTAAACAAACCTACACAAATACCATACAATGAAAGAGATTACGAAATGTTCAAAGAAATTAAGTTACTGATAAGAAATGTTCAACCTCAATTAAATGTCATCTATGTCAAGTTGGGAAATACTTTAACAGAATCTAGACAAATTCTAGAAAGATGACAGGAATACTGCAGTGGAATGTATGATATGAATGAGTGTGATGAAATAAATGATATACATGAACCTATGACAGCAGAGACAGAACCTGAACCCTCATTAGATAAAAATGCATGGGCAATAAAGAACCTGAAGACTGGTAAATCACCAGGATGTGATGAGATTCTAGCTGAATTAAATAAAGCGGGAGGAGAAGAAAGCATACAGATCTATTACGCATTATGTAAAAAGATATGGAAATATGGTATATGACCAAAAGATTTGAAGAGAACTATCTTCATTCCAATACCAAAAAGGGCAACCTGAAATTATGCACCAACTATATAACTGTTGGCCTGATCAGTCATACAAGTAACATTCTACTAAAAATCATAATGGGAAGACTTCGTAAGAAAATGGAAGAAGAAATTAACGTGGTTCAAAATGGATTTAGAGAAGGTAGAGGAATAAGAGATCACATTCTCGACATGCGTTTAATAATAGAGACGTGAAGATAATTTAATGTAAACCTATTCTCATGTTTTGTGGATTATTCAAAGGCATTTGACTGTGTACAACATCAGAAACTTTGGGAAATCATGAGGAATATGGGATTTCCATCACATGTAGTACAACTCATAAAAATGCTCTAACCTAGACCAACAAGCAGCGGTTAGAATTGATGGCGAGACATCAGACTGGTTTGTCATCAAGCAAGGAGTCCGTCAGAGCTGTGTGCTGTCACCCTATATGTTTAACCTGTACGCCGAAAATATGAGAAATGTCAGAGATGATATAACCAGGGAGAAATACGATGCCCTAAATATCGGTGGTCATGAAATACCAGAGATTCGATATGCTGATAATACAGTATTACTATCCACATCACAGAATGGTATAGAGAACCTAACAACCTTAACGCAAAGAAATAGTGAAAATCACAACTTATATCTTAACATAGTGTAACGTGCGTGTTAAACGCCAAGGTAGGGCGGATGCTCGGGTTAAGAATCTGAATAGAACAAAGCAAGGTTTACAGGGGTGAGATAAGAGGAAGGCGGATGTGGGGGTATGAGAAGTTGATTAAGAAATTCTAAGATAATGGTTGAGACCCAACACAAGGGATTGTTATAGCACGTAGAGGTCAGTCTGAGTCACCAGGGGACAGAGAGGAACGTGCTAGAAAGAGAATTAAATAAAGGGGAGACTCCAAAATGGTGTTTTCATGGGAACTGATAATCGGGTTCAAGGGTGAAATATATTTTCACGGGTGGTCCCGGGGAGGCTGAATAAAAAGAGGAGTTTAGGTAAATTGGGGGAAGTTGATTTCTGGGGCTAAGTTTCTGGAGGTGTTAGTTATGCTCCGGACGGAGAAGGGTCCCGCGTACCTAGTGGTTTTTCGAAGGCCCGTAGAAGGCAATATTGTTTCACATTGGATTAATGTATCTGCCGTCTTTTATGAGTGTTCCTGGGATGACACGTTTTGATCATGTCTCGTCATAATCAATAAAGTTGTATGTGCGCAAATCGGTGTTCTATATTGACTCATAGTTGTTGAGGAATCATCCGGCACACGATTCCTACTGACATACACTAGACACAACCACAGCCACTTCTATCGGCCTTTTAGCATTGTGACACAGCAAACACAAAGATAATGCATATAGATAAAACTACTATGGAGAAAGAAATATATGTTAATGAAGAAAGATTTGAGGTGGTGGAACATTTCAAATATCTTGGGTCATTGATTACCAATAATGGTGACACAATGAAAGAAATTAAACAACGACCATCAATTGCTCTTCAAAGACTAAAATAATTTAATAAATTATGCAGTGGGACAGATAGAACTACAAAAATTAGATTCTTAAGAGCATGCATCTTTCCCATTGCAACATTCTTACTAAACAAACTAAACAGCACATAAATGCCTTTGAATATAAATGTTATAGACGGGTTCTAAGAATATCTTGGATAAAGAAAAGAACAAATGCATCCTTACTTCAAGAGCTGAATACTGAAGAGGGTTGGCTATTAAAGACAATAAAACAAAGAAAATAGACATATTTTGGTCACTTGAAACGTCATGAGAGTTTGGAGAGAACAATAATGGAGGGGTATATGCCTGAGAAGAGAGGAAGAGGAAGGCCAAAGATAAAATGGGTGCAGGGTGTGGCGGATGATGATGGGTGTATCGGACGCGGGACATCTTGCTTGTGATCGAGAATTTTTCCGAAAGGCTGTTATGAGAGCTAGGTTCTGTAAAGGACATGCTACTGAATGAATGAATGAATGAATGAATGAATGAATGAATGATGTTATATTAATGAATGAAAGAACATATCACATACAGTTTCCTAAACACTTAAAAACCTGACATTACATGTGTAGTTTAAGTGTCATAGTTATCATGCATGTGAGCCCTGTTTAAAGATATATATTTTCCCCAGCCGACTACTAGTAAAACACCCTACTTGCCATATATCACTGTAGCGATGCTGCAAGCAGAGCAGGCACAAACAGTACGATAACGGTGATGGAACTAGCAGACTGCCCCCAGGAAACAGCATGTTACTACTGAAAATAACATTCCGGCGTCTCAGCATTAGCATTGTTTTTAACGAGCAGTCAACTGCAGCAATGAGTTTCATACCCCTTAAGAAGTCTTTCATATACCTTATAAAGTATCATTATCAAGTGCCTTGCTGACTGGCCTGGGTGATCATGTTTCTCCACACCTTGTATCAGTTCGCGCGCTGACTCCCTTCCGTGCCATGACACAAGACTGTTCAGAATTTGCTCTCGCTCTCTTCCTCTATTTCTCCTTCCACAAATCTTTCCAATTGTCACATCATGTTGTGGTTTTTGTCTTCATATAATGTGGCCACATGTGTTTTGTTTATAAAGTCTATGATAACTTTATCATCTATATATATAAAAGAGAATCTCAGTCTGTCTGTCTGTCTGTCTGTCTGTCTGTCTGTCTGTCTGTCTGTCTGTATGTATGTATATGTGTGTGTCCTTTATGCGTTCGCGAACGGTCCATCCGATTGAGATGACATTTTCTACACGTCTTTTAATCATTCCTGTGCTGCCAACTGTCATAGCTTTTTAGTGTACAAACATATCTTCTTATTATTATTTAATATTTAATTTACATTATAAGAAACATGGCTTGAGAAAAATTGCAGAGAAATTGAAAAACAACACAACAGTAACAATGCGAAACTAATGCACAAAAGAATTCAGGAGCTTACTAATCAAAGAACACGTACATCAGCAGGCTGCCTAAAGACAAAAGATGGAAGAGTCATAATAGAAAAAGATCAGATATTACATGAATGGTCAGATTACGTGAAAAACCTGTATGACGATAACAGAGACGAACAGTATGATGTTCAAAATAATAATGAAGGACCAGCAATTTTGAAGATGGAGGTTCAGAATGCTCTTAACCATATGAAATCTGGCAAGACCCCCGATTCAGACAGCGTCACAACAGAAATGATTAATGCTTTAGAAGAATATGGAATAGATCAAGTTACCAGTCTGCTTAATACAATATATGATACTGGAAATATACCTCAGGAGTTATGTAATTCTGTATTTATTGCAATCCCAAAGAAATCAGGAGCCTTGGAATGTGATCAACATCGAACAATTAGTATAATGAGTCACATCACGAAGATTTTGCTAAGAATTATCATGCAAAGAGTTAGGAGGAAAATACAACCTGAAATAGGAGAAGAACAATGTGGGTTTGTGGAAGGCAAGGGTACAGTAAATACTGTGTATATACTGAGAAACATAATCGAACGTTCTATAGAAGTAAACAAAGATCTACACCTTTGCTTTATTGACTACACAAAGGCTTTTGATAAAGTGAGACATGTCAACATGATAAGGATGCTTGAAGATCTACAAATTGATGGAAAAGATCTTAGACTTGTAAAAAACATATATTGGAAACAACAAGCTGCCATAAGAGTTGATAATGAAGTAAGCCAATATCAGCCTATTAAAAGGGGTGTGAGACAGGGATGTGTAATGTCTCCAGATCTGTTTTCCCTGTACAGTGAAAGTATTTTCAGAAATATTGAAGATATGGAAGGAATCAACATTGGGGGACGATGCATCAATAACATTAGATATGCAGATGATACAGTCTTGATTGCAGACAATGAACAGGACCTGCAAAATTTAGTAGATGCGATTGTTACACACAGTGAACAACTAGGGTTAGAATTAAATTGTAAAAAGACACAGATTATGGTCGTCACTAGGAAGGACGAAATACCACAATGTAATGTACAAGTAAATGGGACTATTCTTCAACAAGTGAGCAGGTACAATTATCTCGGAACAGTAATAACATCTGATGGGAGATGCCTTGAAGAGATTAGAACAAGAATCGCCATGGCGAAAGTAGCCTTTAGCAAGATGAAAAACATATTGACCAATAAAAAGATGTCAATTGAAACGAGAAAAAGAGTGTTGAGATGCTACATTGAACATGTACTTTTGTATGGATGTGAAGCGTGGACAATGAGCAGTCAGGCTGAAAAACATCTGATGGCTGTAGAGATGTGGTTTCTGAGGAAAATGCAAAGAATACCATGGACAGCCAGAAAGACCAATGAACAAGTCCTTCAAGAAAGAAATGAAGATCGTAAATTGATTAGAGAAATTAGACGTAGACAGTCAAAATTTTTTGGGTATGTTATGAGAAGAAATGGATTGGAGAATTTGGTGACAACTGGTAAGATCGAGGGGAACAGACCAAGGGGAAGATCTAGAAGCAAGTACCTGGATGGCTTGGCCTTGTGGCATGGTCGAGACAGAAACACGGAGCTGATCCACGACTCTGGTGATCGAGTGAGATGGCAGAACATGACCGCCCACGCTTACCGGCATGGCACATGATGGATGGATGGATAATGTATATATAGCGAGGGGACATAACTTCTAATAGAATTTCTATATATGTAAAATTGTTGCATATTTCTCAAATAGGTGGACTTTTTCGCTGCAGTTATCTACAGGCATATGCGTTATAATCCTCCTCCTCGTCTCCCCTCCTCCTCCCCCTCTTCCTCCTCCATCCTCCTCCTCCCCCTCCTCCTCCCTCCTCCTCCTCCTCATCCCTCCTCCTCCTCTCCCTCCTCCTCCCTTTACCTCCTCCCTCCACCTCCTCCTCCCTCTCTCTCCTCCTCCCTCTCTCTCCTCCTCCCTCCTCCTCCCGCTTCTCCTCCCTCTTCCTCCACCTCCCTCTTTCTCCTCCCTCCTCCTCCTCCCTCTTCCTCCTCGCTCCTCCTCCCTCTTCCCCCTCCTCCTTCTCCCTTCTCTTCCCTCTTCCTCCTCCTCCCGCCTCCCTCCACCTAATATGAATAAAATGATATGCTCCCCACCAGGGACTGGGCGAAGCCGGGCCGGGTCGTCTTTTTGGGAACGGGTACGGGAGCAGGGGCCGAATATGAATTAAATGAGACGCTCCATTTACCCAAGTTAATTGTTGGGGGAAAGATGTAAAGATCTTTCAAGTGCTCTTTCTAATAATAGACAGACAGACAGAAAGACAGTAGATAGTCGGGAACGGGAACGGGAGCTTATATGACTACTTATATGAATTAAATGAGATGCTCCCCACCAGTTGCTGGGCGAAGCCGGGCCGGGTCAGACAGACAGACAGACAGACAGACAGACAGACAGATAGTCGGGAACGGGAACTTATATGACTACTTATATGAATTAAATGAGATGCTCCCCATCAGGGTCTGGGCGAAGCCGGGCCGGGCCGGGTCAGACAGACAGATAGACAGACAGACAGATAGATAGTCGGGAACGGGAACGGGAGCTTATATGACTACTTATATGAATTAAATGAGATGCTACCCACCAGGGTCTGGGCGAAGCCGGGCCGGGTCAGCTAGTAACATATAAAGTCTGTCTTGCACCGAAAGAGCATCTCATACTCTTTGTAATATCTATTATATAGGCATTGAAGCCTCTCGTAGTTCTTGTAAAGTCTTATAGCACATAGTTAAGACTCTCATACATTTAAGGAAGCCTCGTATAACATGAAGAAGCCTCTTTTAAACGAAAGAAGCCTCTCATACATTTAAAGGCGCCTATTATAACATAAATAAATCTCCCAGACTTCTGAAGAAGCCTCTTATCATCTAATGAAATGTCTCAGACTTCCTACGACATACCCACTGAAGCCTAAATGCAGGTGATTATCACAGGGAACAGTTAATTGCATATCCTTAACAGGACGCCGCAGTCAACATCAACATTTTTGCTGTTGTGAACAGGCACAGAGTTTATGTTTAGTCGATGGATCAACATCACGGCACACGGGTGCAACCCATAAGTGCTCCGTTCTCCTCCTAACTCAAACCTGAGTCTGGAGAAACTCAGCTC
This sequence comes from Cepaea nemoralis, assembly GCA_014155875.1. Classification (NCBI taxonomy): domain Eukaryota; kingdom Metazoa; phylum Mollusca; class Gastropoda; order Stylommatophora; family Helicidae; genus Cepaea; species Cepaea nemoralis. The sequence goes on along the minus strand of JACEFZ010027911.1, from coordinate 140,441 downwards.
AGTGCACGAACTCCGTAGCACCGCCGAGGATCCTGAAAATACTTTGGGTAGATTTTTAACTCGAAATTTTGCCCGGGCAGCGCCGTTAGGCTACTCTTTTTCGATTTCCAACTGCCAAGGGATTTTTTACGTGCGCAACAATACACACGGGCGTCCGATCTCACTACCCAGAGACCAGGGGAAATTTATTACTAGACGTCCACGAGAAATAAATCCCGGCATCACCGGGGCTTGAACCCGGGACCTCCAGCACTCGAGGCGGACACCATACCTCGAGACCACGCAGCCCCCTCTGTTGTGAACTCTTGGCAAGTTTACGTTCAGTAGTTTGCCATTGCTTTATGGCCGGCATCCATACCATTTCGTAATAAACCAACGCAAGGCGGTCTGCTGCCAATCGCCCGCAGCTGTGTTTCGAACGCAGGTATGCGGGATTATGAACTGCGTCCGCAAATCCTTCGCCACAGAGCAGGCTTATCACACGGAATTTAATGTTAAATAATACAGGTTATTACCCCTTCCTTGACACAGAGCAGTTTTAGTTCTTCTGTCTTTATTCGCAGAGATTCCTGAAGAGCATCTCTCCTGGCTTTCAGTGCTTTGTACATATCTCGCTGTGTCCTCAGAGAGTCAGACTGTTCAACTGTCACTGGAGGAGATAAAACACAATTAGGTATTTTCACATCATAGTTATAGGGAGAACACAACGCAACGGGCATAAAATACACGCATTACATACATGTGCAGTGAGGGGCAGGCAAGTATTATTACAGTTACGAAATGTGGGTCACTAACTGGTGAGACATAACTTGACAGGTGCATGGTGGTTTGTGGGAAACAAGTCTAGGTACTGCGCTAATGAGCGCAGTTACATGTTATGTTCCCTACATATTTCGTTTAGACTATTCATGTGGTCTTGTAATTCAGCTTCTGATTTTGCTATTAGTGCTTGGTCGTCCGCAAACAAGAGTTCTCTAATGGTTATATTTGCAGATGGTCCTTCTTCTGTGTTCTCGCCATGCAGTGTTCTTGCGGTCTCTGTTTGGCTGGTTTCTTTAATATGTTATCTATATATGTTATAAACAAGACACGGGACAGGAAACAACCTTGTCCTACTCCGGATCTTATGGTGAAGGGTTCTGAGTGTCCTCCAGTTGCTCTCACTATGCATTCACTGTTGTTGCATAAGCTTCTACATAGGTTCATTAGATGTGTACTCACTCCATATTGTTTAAGGATTTCCCACAGCTTGTTTCTATCTACTCTATCAAATGCCTATTCTTGATCTACAAAGGCAAAGACGTTACCCACAAGTAATGTTTCTGAAAACTGACATACAATCATTACTTGTGTTCAGGGTGACAACACAATTGCGCTGAAGGAACCAATACGCATCATTCCATTCGATTATACCATTAACCCTACACCGTTCAACCTCAAAGAAGTTATACTAGGGTCATCCCTGGCTCAGATTGATACTCCTGTGATCAAATCAGCCACAAATAGGATATTAATTTGCAGGTGATTGTTGTCCAAAGAGGGTAATGATTATGAACGCTTCATCAAATTAACCGTCTGTATCTAGTCCGGGTTGGCCTCATAAGATATAAGTGGCTCGACACACTGGGGACATTACAATTAGCCCAGCTAACTTTCATTTATATACAGTGACACTCAGGCGTGAAAGGTTAAGGGCGAGCCGATCATTTGGCGGAAATGGCGGTGATCGAGGTGATAAGAGCACCAATGTATGGGCCAGACATCATCAACACCATAAGAGATGCTGGACCAAAAGATGACTTTAAGGACATGTGGGAATTTGCTTCTTTGTCCAAAGAGATAGAAATGGAAGTAAAGCTAGGAACCGCCAGACATTTGTATAAAGCAGTGGTTCTCAACCTTTTTTGGCCCATGCACCCCATCACCATATGTTCAGAACGTCATCCCCCCTTTCATATTTCCTCACTATAAATTCCCTCCGCCACTACACAGTATACGTACAAATGGAAACTAAATTTAATAACACATACTAGAATTAGTCTAGAAGTCTATGTAAAACGTGATTTGCGGGTCTACTTACGTCATCAAATGAATTTTAGAAAGGCGAGAAGTACAGAACTGTAAAGTATGGAAGGAAAAACAATATCAGGCAATCGGTTCTTGTATTAACACGATCTTGAAATAATCTTAACTCCCCCCCCCCCCTCCCCTCCCCTAACCTAAAATCCCCACCCCTCTCCCCATCGGTTGAGCACCACTGGTCTAAAGCATAAGCCGTTTGATTAACTGACAAACACTGGTGTGATCAGTTGATATGCTGGCAGAGATGTTTGGGGAGTGGGGGGGGGGGGGGGGGGGGTAATCGGTGCACCAATGGGCCTGTCAGGAGTGCGATGATGACGATCCTCACCAATAACTAATCACTAACTTTATGTGGCTTGTCAACCGGACTATTGTTATGCAAACCAGTGTGTTGCTCAGTGTGATCTTGTAACTCCGCCAACAAAGGACATGTTAAATGTATACAGAGCTATCTGTATGCACTAGCGCATATGAGAATACTGGTGTATACAGACGACACAATATGTACCAGTGATCTGATTCGTTACGGGTTAGTAGTCTCTTATATAGGTCGTTTCTATTCAGAAATATACTGGGGCTGGTTTTCTTCAGATAATGTATATATTCTGTGTTTGTTTGCATTGCCAAGTTCTAGAAATCGCTTGGCGTCGACTTTTTTTCGGTCACAGACGGCATCTTCATATACTTTAGAAAGCGTGAAAAGTCAAAATGTAATATAAATTAAACTCTAGTCAATAATTTGGTGAGGTAGTTTACTGTGACAGCACTGTCAGATCAAATTATCATTATCACAATTGTCTATCAACATTGCGCATCGGTTAAATCCCTGCACTTTAAGGTACTGAGCTAAAGTACGAGATCTCCAAATCTAACATAACAGTATTCTATTCTCCCCCATAAACACCATGAAAAAAGAATACAAGGTGTTATTTAATTGCCAGCTTGCCATGAACACACGTCTAGCCATTAATTTCTTCCCGCCAATAGATTTTTACAAGGTAACACTACACAATGTTTACCACGCGATCTCAACTGTCCGCGCTGACTTCTGACGGACTATCTTGTCGTGCGACCTAATTTTTCAACACAAGCCTTCCCGTAGACATCAACAATAAAGCAATATGCGGTAGTGATCGTTGTAGTTCAAGTTCATGTAACATCAATTTAATTCAAACACACAGATATAATATTAATGATGACAGGCAGGGAAGACACGTAAATAACTGCAAGTATAAACAACGACACACAATCGCATGCGAGCGCGCGCACGCACACGCACACATATAACTGTTGTAAGCTATAGTCCAGTCATCTTAATAAGTTGTTATTGAATGGTTGAATAAAGTAAAGGGCCCTTTTCTATATCACGAGGAGCGTTGGGTGTATGGCGTTAGGCCTTTAATTCTCATAACGTTTCCTGGTACCAATTTTAGTCTGGATCAACCCGAGAGCCGGGTCACTGACAGCTGCTTCACAGGCTCGAGGGGGATTTGAAAGTATCATACCAGGCCGGTGGTAAAGCGGGTCGACCACCTCGCTTCAGCATCTTCGGCCTAGGTACATGCATTTTATCATCATCATCACCATCATCATCATCATCATCATCATCATCAACACCATCATCATCATCATCATGTGTCATGCCGATAAGCATGGGCGGTCATGGTTCGCCAATTCACGCGATCACCAGAGCCGTGGATCAGCTCAGTGTTCTTGTCTCGACTATACCACGTGGCCAAGCCATCCAGGTATTTACTTCTCTGCCTTCCCCTGGTTATCTTTCCCTCAATCTTGCTAGTTGTCACCAAGTTCTCCAATTTAGTTCTCATAACGTGCTCAAAAAGTTGTGACTGTCTACGTTTACTTTCTCCAATCAGTTTACGGTTTTCATTTGTTTCTTGTAGGACTTCGCCATTAATTTGTCTGTCTGTCCATGGTATTCTTTGCATTTTCCTCAGAAACCATATTCCCACAGCCATCCGATGTTTTTTTTTCCAGCTTGTCTGCTCACTGTCCACGCTTCACACGCATACGAACGTACAGATTCTATGTAGCGCTTCAACACTCTTTTCCTCGTTGCAAATGACATCTGTTTATTGGTCAGTATGTTTTCCGTCTTGCAAAAGGCTACCTTCGCCATGGCAATTCTTGTTCTAATCTCTTCAAGGCATCTCCCTTCAGATTTTGACTGTTTCGAGATAATAGTACCCATTCACTTGTTTAAGAATATTCCCATTTACTTGTATATTACATTGTGGTATTTCCTACTTCTTAGTGATGATAATAATTATAACCCTAGAAGTTCACTGTGTGCAACAGCCGCAGCTACTGAATGTTGCAGATCCTGTTTATTGTCTACAATCAGTATTGTATCATCCGCACATCTAATGTCAATGGTATTGCCACCCCGCCCCCGCGCGCGCCCCCCCCCCCCCCCCAATGTTGATTCCTTTCATATCTTCTACATTTCTGAAAATATTTTCACTCTACAGGGAAAAAAAGATCTGGAGACATTACACATCCCTGTCTCACACCTCTCTTATTAGGCTGATATTGACCAACTTCATTATTCCGGCTACGAGTGGGCGTGTTTTCCCAGCTCGCACGATTTTTAAATAATTGATCAAAGTTTTACTTAATTAAGTCGAGATGCTGTGTATATCATTGTGTTCTTTTTAAAACTGGATCTACATATAACTCAACAGTGTCAAGTTTATGTGACTGTTTATGTATTGAAACGAGGATTTCTTTGTGAAATGTGAACGGTAAGAGCATTCATTGTTTGAATTACTAATTATCGATTACAGACAACGTGTGATTTAACGATGCATGGCTAGCGCGCGATAAATGGCCAAGCACGCTTTACAGAAAAGCGCCGAACTTTTGTTCACTCCCTGCCTGATAGTGCTGCATATATTGTTAAAATGGCGTCCAACTTGCGGTATTCTACTGTATCCAAGCGTCATGAAATTACAAACAAAGTCAAGAAGGGACAAAAATTAACGAAAACGCCACCTAAACGTCGAAATTCTTCAAGGCCAACTTCAAACAAGTGGCTCAGTGAACAAGCAGACACTTAACCCACGCTGGACGAACATTACAGTTCACCAGCCCAATCTGATCAGACTAACGCATCACCTTTAGACCACGTTTCTTCTGCCGAACCACACAACCACAATGCCTGTCGTGAACTCATCCAGGCTTTGGAGGACAGGCTGAAAGATTTTATTTCCAACAACACAGCTAATATTATTGCCGTGTTTAAAGTAGAAAACGCTCGTCTTCAAAAATAAATTCGTCTCCTTAAAGAAGCAAAGGACACTTCTAAAGCAACAATCCGTACCTTGAAACCAAAGAGTGCACAGTCATTTGATAGAAGTGCACAAACAGAAAGTATCCATGGTGCTGCATAGGTGTGTATGACCAGTGAATGTTCATCGCAAAATGACAGTTTCTACAGGTCAGAACACTACCACTAAACCTGTGGAACGCATACCATCCATCTACCCCATTGATGTGCGTATCAGAAACAGGTTCCAGGCCTTAAGTGCAGACTCTACAGCAGCAGACCAGGATTCAAAGAGCTCAGCAAACAAGCTATAATAAACAAAAACACAAGAAAGACGACAGTGACCAGTGGCAACAACAGTCCAAGCGGACAGGCCAGCAGCGTGAAATAACAAAAGAGGACATGTCATCATTGGAGACTCCCTGCTGAAGGGAATCTACAGTGATCGCGTGTCAACTTCTGACAGCGAATCAACTTCAATTTAAACTCTACCAGGCGCTGACATTGATAGACTGACCGCTACACTGCGAAAATTCAGAGTGAACGAAAGAATGAGAAAAACAACAGTTCATATTGGTGTCAACGATATAATGGATAATAAAATCATAAGCACCTCACAACTAGCTACATTGGAGGTGTTGTTGCGGAATAAATTTCCTAAATCATCTATGTTCATTTCATCAATCATTCCACCATGTTACGGATTCCAGCGTCGTACTGCCGATGCTGCCAATCTAACTCTATATAAATTTTGTAAAGATAATAACATGAATTTCATTAATAATACCCCATACTTTACATCGCCGTCCAGGGCTCCTAAGAAAAAAACTATACAGGGATCAAATACATTGTTCCAAGCTAGGAAGTAGCATACTAGCGAAGAACATAAAATATCCCGACAGTGCACAACAACCAGCACCAATTACAGTAATAAACCGAGCTTCACCTCCGACAACAACCATCTCATAATGCTCAGAAAACACTCCCTCTCTTCCCACACCACCCTTGCCTATACCCCAGGAACACAATGCCGGGAATAGCAACTCATGCTTCATTCCCAATGTTGCTAACTATGATACTTTGTTTCCTACCTTGCCCGTAAAGCAGTCTCTCTCTCTCTCTCTATCATGTCAAAGGGGACACTGTTAAACAATGGTGCTGTGCCGCCGATGTCCGCTTTCAATGTAGGCATTTCCAGTGACACTAATAGCAGTCGTCCCTTGCTGGGCGGCAATCTACACTCCTTTCAGTGGAACCGTCAACTTCAGCAGCTAATACAGTACAACTCTGCAGTCCTGCACCAAGCTTTCATGATGTCACTCCAGCAAAGACATTTTCCTACCCCCTCTAACAGCCTGAACTACTACTAAATAAAGGTTCAAACACCCTGTAATTTTATACCACAAGCGACATCTTCCTTTCATTATGTAATGTTCGCCAATCACGATCAGTGGCGCAACAAAAATGGTCTATATATTAGCCATCTCAACATATATCATTTGCTCAATAAATTACATTAACTCTCCGTGATACTGTCTAAACAGTTCCATGTGTTTGGGATCACAGAAAGTCGTCTTAACGACAAAATAACCGACTCTGAAATCTCTCTTAGGGGGTTAAAATTCGGATAGATGCAAATCAACAATTAGAGACAGGTATTGCTGTATACATTTTAAAGTCCCTCAACTATTCCCGCAGAAGTGATCTCGAAACCGTAGGGATAGAATGTGTTTGGTAAGAAGTGAAGCCAGTCAGCCAACAATGGCTTCTCATTGGATACCTAAATAGGAATCCTTGTGCCGGGTGCAGCTGGTATGAATGTTTCACTACAATGATGTATAGAGTGTTTACAGCAGGTAGAGAAGTTATGGTACTTGGTGACTTTTACATAGACTTTACTAAATCCAACCAGACATGGTATGATATCATTCTATCCTACAATTTCAAGCAACTAATAAACCGTCCCACAAGGGTTACATACATCTCCTCAACTATAATTGATCATATATATGTTACCTGTCCAGTTAATATTATTGAGTGTTAAGTTCCTGTTGGTGCAGTTAGTGACCATTACCCAATATGTTGTACATGGTCGAAAATTGGGTTCAACACTCTTTAAAAATAAACATTTAAGTATCATATTTAGAAACTTTAAAGCTCTCAACTAAAATTTATTTTTAGACGACTTAAAAAATGCAGCACTTGAACATGTTTACTACCTTCTTGATCCGGATGGTGCACTAGCTTACTGGACAAAAACAGTCTACAGTGTGTTTGATAAACATGTGCCAGTCAAAGAATTTCAAGTGAAGAATCAACATAAATCCACATGGATCACTGGCGAAGTTCTCGAAATCACGAGAGAACGAGATACAGCACACACAAATAAACATTTCATCAATTACAACAGACTAAGACATAAAGTTAAATATGAAATTCGTAGGATAAAGAAAGATCATTTTAAAACTTTGATTGTAGATAAATCAAACAGCACAAATATATGGAAGACTATTAACTCGCTAACCAACAAGAAACACTCTTCAGAGTCAGCTATACCAAGCACTATAGCATGCGAGATTTCAGTTGTTTCTTTCAATCAGAAATAGAGAATCTAAAGTCCTCAATACCAGACTCAGCATGTAGTTTAAGTTCACTGTCATCACTCTGTGAGGGGATGTGCTCTAGAAATATTCCCTCTGAGATCCCCTTGATGTCTGTTGCAGAAGTATATAAATATCTCTCAAATCTCAAAGCAACAAATTTATAAGGCCTAGATGGTATCAGCAATAGAATTCTTCGCTGTGCTGCACCAATTATTAGTGAGTCCTTAACGTTCAAATATAACCAATGCCTGTCCAAAAACTACTTTCCATCTGCCTTTAAAATTGCTAAAGTTTATCCTCTACTTAAAAATGGCTCAACTGATAATAGCGTCTTTGGTAATTATAGACGTATTTCCTTACTATCGTCACTACCAAAGCCATTAGAAAAACACATACTTTTGATATGGTAGATCATGATATTTTAATTAGAAAATTAAAACAAATTAAGACTAGCACCAATATGGTGAACCTAATTACGTCATTTTTATCCGACAGACAACATGTAGTGTCCTTCAATAACTGTCTATCAAAACCCACATAATTTAATATTGGTGTGCCTCAGGGCTCAATACTAGATCCGCTGCTGTTTGCAGTTTATATTAACGATCTTCCTTTATATCTCAGTACTTCGCGTGATCTATTTGCGGACGACTGCACTTTATACACTAGTCAAGAGAACTGTAGTGACTTAGAGAGCTCTTTACAAAACGAGCTTAATAACCTTAGTAGATGGAGCAATAAAAACCGCATGCAAATTAGCATCGACAAAACCAAATCCATGCTAATAACTACCAGACAAAAACTACAGACCCTAGCCATAACTGGGACACCCCTCGAGCTTTACGTGGACACTGTCACTTATAGTTCATGTAAATGAACACAAACCATTAGGCCTTTTAATTGACAGGCATTTAAACTGGAGCTCTCGTGTTCACGCCCTTACCAAGAGAATAGCATACAAAGTTTACCAACTTGCTAAAATTCAGCACTTTCTGCTTGAAAGTACACGAAAAATATTCCATGCATCCTATATCCAATCACCTATCGATTATGGTTCCACAGTCGGGAATGGTTGCCCCAAAATCGAATGCGAAACAACTGTGTTCTCTTCAAAACCGCGCTATAGTCTAGTTTATGGCATAAAACACGTTGAAAGTAATAAGTTATACAGACATATAAGACTTCTACCACTTCAAAAGCGCTTCCTTTTTAACAAAGCCTAATTAGTGAATAAAATTATAACTGAAAATACCCCAGAGTATCTTCTACCGTTAATTCAATCTAATGCAATGAACAGTAAGTGCTTAAATTATTGCATGCTCCGAAGCCTAGACTGGACGTATACAAAACATGTTTCGCTTATTCTGGTGCTCACTTGTGGAATAGCCTTCCACCAGATCTGAAAACTCCAATGAGTCCCTAAACATTCAACCGACAACTCTTTCAATACTTACTCCATACCGACTATATGCCTCCATAAGCTACCTACGTATATCATATTTCACTATCATTATTCACTGTGTGTGTGAGTGAGAGAGTGGGTGAAAGAGTGAGCGAGAAAGAGTGTGAGTGAGAGAGTGAGTATGAGACAGAGAGAGTGAGATAGAATGTATGCGTGTGCCTGAGTGAGTGAAAGAGTGAGTGTATGTGTATATGTGTGTGCGCACGCGCACGTATGTGTGAGAGATTGACTGAGAGAATGAGTGAGTGTAAGAGAGAAGTTGTGTGTCTGCCTGTCTGTGTGAGAGAGTGAAAAAATGGGTGAGGAGTGAGTTAGAGAGTCAGCGAATGAGTGAGTGAGTGAATGAGTAAGGGAGAGTGGGTGAGTGAGAGAGAATGTTTGAGTATGTGTGTATGTGCGTTTATGAGTGAGTGTGAAAGCGAGTGAGTGTGTAAGAGAGAGATTGAGTGAGTGAGAGAGTGAATGAGTGAGAGAGAGAGCGTATGAGTCTGTCTGTTTGTCTGTGTGTGTGTGTGTGTGTGTGTGTGTGTGTGTGTGTGGGATAGTGATTCAGTGTGGCTTAGAGAGTGAATGATAGAGTGAGAGAGAGAGAGAGAGGGGGAGAGAGAGAGAGAGAGAGAGAAAGAGAGAGAGAGAATTTATGAGAATGCGTGTATCTGCGTGTGTGAATGAGTGCAACTTAGTGAATGAGTGTGTACGAGAGAGAGTGGGTGAGTGAGAGAGTGCACGAGAAAGTGAATGAGCGAGAGAGAGTGAGTGAGTATGTGTGTCTGTTTGCTTGTCTGTGTGTGCGAGAAAGAGAATGATTTAGTGTGATTTAGAGCGTGAATGAGTGAGTGAGAGAGAGAGTAAGAGAGTGTAAATGGGAGAGTGAGTGAGAGATTGAGCGAGAAGGTGAATGTGTGTGTGTGTGTGTGTGTGTGAAAGGGAGATAGAGAGTAAGAGAGGGTGATTGTGAGAGTGGGTGAGTATAAGCGAGAGTGTGAGAGAGGGGTGAGACAATGAGAGAGTTACTGTGTGAATGTGCGTGAAACATATATATATATATATATATATATATATATATATATATATATATATAGAGAGAGAGAGAGAGAGAGAGAGATATAGTATATATATAGAGAGAGAGAGAGAGAGAGAGAGAGAGAGAGAGAGAGAGAGAGAGAGAGAGAGACCTGAGCGCACGCACGTCATGTGTGGCATGTTATGCCATATATTTTCTATATCCTTATCTTTCATATTAGCATTTTTACTGCCACTTAAATTTAACATGCACTGCTTATTTCATCATGTTTATGTCAATTCCAGGAATTATCTTACTGAATTGTACCACTTTATTTTAAATTAACATTACACAATGTATAAGATATTTTCATTTACCATTGTTTCCATGTTTTCCCATTTTCCCCCCAAATTTGAATGTTCTTGTGAGGATGCTCAAGATAGTTGTCAGTGTGTGCGTGTGTAAAGTGTGGGAGTTTATTCATATTAGTTTGAGTGATTATGCGAGGCAGCTTGTATGTGTGAGCGTGTGGGTGGGTGGGTAGGTGTGTGTATGTATGTCTATGTGTGTGTGTGTGTGTGTTTATGTGTATGTGGGTGTATTTGTGTGCATGTCTATATGTGTATGAATGTGTGTATGGATGTGTATGTGAGTGCACATATGGGTATGTGTGTGTGCTTATGTGTGTATTGTGAGTATGTTTGTATGTGCGCTTATGTGTGCGTACATGTGTTTTTATATTATGTGCGTGTGTGGATGTGCGAGTGTATGTGTGTATGTGTGTGTATGTTCGTGTATGTATGTGTATATGTTTGTGTGTATATGTGTGCATGCATGCAGTGTATGTGAGGGAGTGTGCATTCGTGTGTTATGTGTGTACGTGTGTGTAACTATGTGTATATAGGTGTGGATGTGTGTTTATGTATAGGTGTGTGGATGTTCGTGGGTATATGTGTGTATTTGTGAGTGTGTGTTTGTGAGTGTGTGTGTGAGACAGACAGACAGACAGACGACAGACAGACAGACAGACAGACAGACAGACAGACAGACAGAGAGTTGAGCGCACGCATGTGATGTAACGTGCTATTCCATATTTTTTTGTGTATTATCATCTTCATATTTTCATTTTGAATGCCACTTGATTTTATCATGTATAATATGAACACTTCATTACTATAGAGTTAGTGAGTGCGAGAGAGAGTGAATGAGTGTCAGATTGTGTGTGTGTGTGTGTGTGTGTGTGTGTGTGTGTGTGTGTGTGTGTGTGTGTGTGTGTGTGTGTGTGTCTAACAGACAGACAGACAGACAGACAGACAGACAGACAGACAGACAGACAAAGTGTGTTGAGTGCACGCATGTCATGTAACATGTTATTCCATATTTTTTTAGGTATTCTCATCTTTCATGTATTCTCATCTTTCATGTTACAAGGTATCATTTTGTATGCCACTTGATTTTTTTCATGTATAATATGAACACATGCACATTATTGTAGAGTAAGTGAGAGAGTTAGTGAGTATGAGTGAGGTAGTGTGTGTGTGTGGGGGGGGGGGGGTGGATGGGTGTAAGGAGAGAGAGAGAGAGAGAGAGAGAGAGAGAGAGAGAGAGAGAGAGAGAGAGAGAGAGAGAGAGAGAGAGAGAGAGAGAGAGAGAGAGAGAGAGAGTTGAATTGCATGACTAATTTTTACTTTACGAAATGTATATGTACAATTATTTCTCCATAATTTTACAATGGTTGCGAGAATGTGTGTGGGTTGGGGGATGGTTGTGTGATGGGTGTGGGGATGTGTGTGTGGGGGTATGTCTGTTTTGATGGGGGTGTTGTGGGTGGGTATGTGTGGATTGGTGGCGGATGTATGTGTGGGTGGTGAGGGTGTTTGTAGGTGTGGGATATGTGAGTGGGTTGGAGATGTGTGGGGAAATGTGTGTGTGGGTGATGGATGTATATGTGAGTGGGTGGGGGAGGTGTGGTGGGTGTGGGATGTGCGGGTGGGTGAGGAATGTGTGAGTGTAGGGGATGTGTGTTTGGCTGGGTGGTTGGGGTGTGTGAGTGTGGGTGGGTGGGTAGGTTGGGGATGTATGTGTTGATGGGTGGGTGCGGGATGAGTACGTGGGTGTGAGTGGGGATGAGTACGTGGGTAGGGGATTGTGTGGTGATGTGTGTATGGGTGAGGGATGTGTGTGTGCGTGGGGGATGTTTATGGGTGGTGTATGTGTGGGTTGGTTGGGAATGTGTGTGTGATTAGAGGGATGTGTGGTTGAGGGATGAGTTGATGGGGGATAGGTGATTAGGAGTGTGTGGGTGGATGGGTGGAGGATGTGTAGAGGATGTTTGGCTGTGGGTGTGGCGTGTGTGTGGGTGAGGAGATTGTGTGGTTGGGGGATGTGTGTTGGTGGGAGATGTGTGTAAGAGTGGGTGTGGGATATGTGTGGGTGGGAGATGTGTGTAAGAGTGGGTGCGGGATGTGTGTGTGTGTGTGGGAGATTGTGTGGTGAGGGAAGTGTGGGTGTGCGTGGGTGAGTGCATGATGTGTGGTTTGGCAGGGGATGTTTGTGTGGGTGGGGGAATGTGTTTTTGGGGTTGTGTGTTTGGCTGAGTGCTTGGGGGTGTGTGGGTGGATGGGTGGGTGGAAGACGTGTGGGCGCTCGAATGTGTGTGGGGATGGGGATGTGTGTGTAGTAGGGGAGATGTGCGTATGTGTGGGTGGGTGGGGAAATATATGTATGCCTGGGGTGTGTGCGAGTTTTGGGCTGTGTGTGTGGGTGGGGGATGTGTGTGTGTCTGTGTGGTGGATGTGTGGTGGGTAGGGGATGTCTGGCATGGGTGGATGGGGGATGTCTGTGTTGATGAGGGTGTGTGTGGGTGGGGTAAGTGTGGATGGGTGGAGGATGCATGTGTGGGTGGTGAGGGTGTTTGTAGGTGTGGGATATGTGGGTGGGTTGGAGATGTGTGGGGAAATATGTGTGTGTGGGTGATTGATGTGCATGTGGGTGGGTGGGGAGGTGTGTTTGGGTGTGGAATGTGCAGGTGGATGAGGGATGTGTGAGGGTATGGGATGTGTGTTTGGGTGGGTGGTTGGGGTGTGTGAGTGTGGGTGGGTAGGTTGGGAATGTATGTGTTGATGGGTGGGTGCGGGATGAGTACGTAGGTGTGAGTGGGGATTAGTACGTGGGTGGGGGATGTGTGTGGTTATGTGTGTATGGGTGAGGGATGTGTGTGTGCCTGGGGGATGTGTGTGTGCCTGGGGGATGTTTATAGATGGTGTATGTGTGGTTGGGAATGTGTGTATGATTGGGGGGATATGTGGTTGAGGGATGAGTGGATGGGGGATAGGTGATTGGGAGTGTGTAGGTGGATGGGTGGAGGTTGTGTAGAGGATGTTTGGGTGAGTGAGTGTGTGTGGGATAAATGTGGCGTGTGTGTGGGTGGGAAGATTGTGCGTGTCGGGGATGTGTGTGGGTGGGAGATGTGTGTAGGAGTGGGTGCGGGATGTGTCTGTGTGTGGGAGATTGTGTGGTGAGGGAAGTGTGGGTGTGTGTGGGTGGGCGCATGATGTGTGGTTTGGCAGGGGATGTTTGTGTGGGTGGTTGAATGTGTGGTTGGGGATGTGTTTGGCTGAGTGGTTGGGGTGTGTGGGTAGATGGGTGGGTGGAGGATGTGTGGGCTCTCGAATGTGTGTGGGGTGGGGATGTGTGTGTGGTAGGGGAGATGTGCGTATATGGGGATGTGTGGGTGGGTGGGGAAATACATTAATGCCTGGGGTGTGTGCGTGTTTTGTGGTGTGTGTGTGTGTGTGTGCGTGTTTGTGTGTGTGTGTGTGTGTGTGTTGTGGATGTGTGGTGGGTGGCGGATGTGTGGATGGGTGGGTGGGGGATATGTCTCAAAGCGTGGTAATATGCATTATTTATGTTTACAACATTCATTTGACAATGTTTGTTTCCTATGTAAATGCACCATGCACTATTGATGAACGAAAGATGAGTGACTGGAAGGGCCGAATGTAAGACGGGCCTGCGTGCTCAATTTGTAACCCTTCTAAAATAAAGATCAATCAATCAATCAGTCAGTCAATCAATCAATCAATCAATCAATCAATCAATCAATTAATCTTTATGGCGGCTTGTTGTTTCCAATATATGTTGTTTACGTCTAAGGTCTTTCCTATCAATTTGTAGATCTAGAAGCATCTTTATCATGTTGACATGTCTTACTTTATCGAAAGCCTTTCTGTAGTAAATAAAGCAAATATATAGGTCTTTGTTTACTTCTATAGTACGTTCAATTAATGTTCTCAGCATATACACAGCATGTACTGAATCCCTGCCTTCTACGAACCCACATTGTTCTTCTCATAATTCTGGTTGTATTTTCTTTCTAACTATTATTATTATTATTCTAGTTGATACAGCAATATGTCCAGATGAAGGAACGATGGTCAATCTCTAGATAAGCTTAACGTGTCCATAACTGTACCATGAAGGTCATCTAAGGCGACTCATCCAAGGCAGGAAGACAGTCCCGCAATTTCAGGGGGAACAGAATAAGCTTGAAGCTTGCATTGTGTCACTGAAGTCTCACTTTGTGTACCACTCCAATCTCGACTCAGATAAGGTGCATGAAGCACAGCTTTCAACAAATAGTAAGTTACGAGAATCGAAACTGTACGAGCATAATTTAGTACATATGGAATATATATTATTTTGCTAAGTGTGCTCAGTAAAAGTTGTTGCTCAGAAGCGGCTCTTGTGCTAACACACAGAGGCATCTCAAAACACAGGAGCAAAGTGACTCAAAACTCTGCTTCATGGAGCCAACAACTACTGTTGCAGAAATCAAAATCGACCATGTTAAGTATAACAGCACATTTTTTAAAGGACATGTGAGATGATGTGCATCTTCCATCTGATATTATAAATGCCCCTGGGTATTTAAAATTATCCACTTCATTAAGAATTTTCCCTTCTATTTCAATTTCACATTTTGGTGTCACCTTTTTCTTTGATGTCACCAATGTTACTGTTTTCTTGATATTCAAGGAGAGTCCTCTCTTTGCACTCTCAGTTATTACAATGTTCGACAATTGTTGTAGATCTTTTGCATTATTTGTCACCAATATTGTGTCAACTGCATAGCGTAAATTGTTTATATTATAATCTCCGATTAGTAGTCCTGGCTTGTCTTTGATCTCTCTCGTTATCACTTCCCGATACTGGGAAAAAGAGATCCCCCGGTGACAAAACACATCCCTGTCGTACCCCTAGCTTTATTTGTTCACAACTGGCCTCTTTATTTCCCATTTTAATTCCTGCAACTTCGTTCCAGTATTATTTATTATTCTGAGATCTTTCCCATTATTGTTGATATCTTCCAACATTTTAATCAGTTCAGCATGTTTTACTTGATAAAATGCCTTGGTATAATCTATAACGCACACACATATGTATTTCTGTGTCTCCATGTCTTAAGACAGCCATTAACGTCATTTACTGCATTTAAAATGTGATTATTCATGACATCTTGGGAAGATAATGTGGTCATTTCCACACCCACATGGGTCAGGACAAGTGAGTGCCCAATTCTCATCAGCTGTAGAGTTGTCCACCTATCTCAGTGGATATTCGCTAACCAGGGCTGTCTTTGCCACACCGTGGTGTGTTTTCCCATCCTCTACTACCACTACTAGGAGGTGCAGTTGAGATGTTCCCTTCCTAAAGTTATGGTCTATGATGGCCAAAACTATCCAGCACTTTTAGAGAACTATGTGTCTGAAATATATCCTGATTACTTCATACCATGCTGAAAGTGAGTGGTTTCCGTTATAAAACTAGGCTAAATGACAGGGAGAATATGATGCACAACTATAAGCGAGAGGGCTAACTGTGCTCTTTGGTCTTATACTGAGAAGAAAGGCATTGATAAAAATCGTGACAACAGGTCAGATGCGCAGTAGAAGAGGCAGTGGCAGACAACAAGAAGTGATGCTAGATGGTTTAATACTGTGGCAGGGAGGAGTATCTTTAATCAAATCGGTCCAGAACACCATGGGCCAATAAATGTGAAGAGACATGAACGCCTATTCCATTTTGCAAGGGACATGCTGATGAAGTGACAAGAGCTGATAGTTTTGTTTGAAAACTTCCAAATGTATGTCATTGTTTACCGTCATTCTGAGAGTTACAGTAACAACTGAACAACATACACTTGTGTATTTTATTTTTCTGGAGTCAATCGACATGGAGGCAATTACATGGTAAGTACATAAAGTGAGATTTTTATTGATTTGAAATCATGTGTTCAACGTTTATTAATTAAACAATCTGTAAAATTTAGCTTTGGACTAAAAATAAAATGTCTTGGCCACGTTATTTGTTGTAGGTTACACCTCATGTTTGAGAATTGAGAAGTCAGATTTTAAAATAAATTAAGTTCCGTGATTTTTATTTTCCAGATTTGAAGGTGATATTTACATTTTGAAGCCAGTATTGTTATTTTCAGGTCTGAAATCCCCATATAACAATTGACGCAATCTGTGCTCAGAAAACGCCGACATGGTTACTGGCAGCGATGTGAGCACTTCAGTGAAGGAACACATGTCTGCGGACATCCTTCAAATGTGGGCAATGCATTAAAATACGCGTGGGAACATGAATGGCGGCAGCAGGAACACACGTGACGACCTCGCCGAGTTTAATTGACATCACCGGTTCTTGTAAACAGGAATCTACCAGACAGACACACATTTCGTCAGAGTAACCTAGGCGTTGACTGTTGCAATGAGCATATATAAGAACTACACCTTGTTCTTCGTAGCGGTTTGATCGAGACAAAAACACTGGTGATCGCGTGAGATGGCGAAATATGACCGCCCACGCTTTATCGGCATAGCATATGATATATATATATATATATAATCTGTGTGTGTATGTGTGCGTGCGTGCTTGTATGTGGATGTTTGTAAGAGAGAGCGAGAGAGAGAGAGAGAGAGATAGAGATAGAGAGAGAGAGAGGCTATAGTAGTATAAAAACATCACATTTTGATAACACCCGTAAATATCACGATTAGATGAAGTTTCTGTAAACACCAGTAGAACGTCATTGGTATTCCCAGACGATTAGACACAGAAGACAAGGCATGGTGAAAAAACTGTCACGGTTCAGAATCTATGAATGAAGACATGGTAAGGTTTAAACAGATTGTGTAAGACATCGATGAGAAGTCGACACTTGATCGTTTATCAATGAATAGTCAAGAGCATTCACAATGTTGCTGGATACAAGAAATAAACACATGTGATTGACAACTACACATTCTAACTCATACATATATGTGCAGGTGTGTTGAACTTACTGTTTGATCACAAGGCAAGTCCGGTTAAACATGAATTAACCAAATACACTCCTGCACATGACGAGCCTTGCGCCCTATGTGACTAACAGTCAAATTGTCACATGAACCGCAAGTTGCGCAGCACAGCAGCCAGAATAATCGCATCAAAAGGTCACCCTTCATTTTAGCTGCTTCGTCCAATGGGGTGTCGAGTTATGTCACGGAAACTAGTATGTAGGCTAGCAAACCTAGAGTAGGTTCACAGCACGAAGGTGGGCCCGCAAGTTTGTGTTTTGTGGGGGTGGTTAGCTTATCTGTTACGGCTGACTACCCTTCCTGGGATAATGGTAGTGTACTGTTGCACTAAACGTTCTTATAGTTGAGAATAGAGAGTAACATTCAAGAAACGACGTGTAGTTTTATTCTGTCTACACATAATTAACGAGAGAGAGAGAGAGAGAGAGAGAGAGAGAGAGAGAGAGAGAGAGAGAGAGAGAGAGAGAGAGAGAGAGAGAGAGAGAGAGAGAGAGAGAGAGAGAGAGAGAGAGGATATAGTTGTATAAAAACATCACATTTTGATACCACCCGTAAATATCACGAATAGATGAAGATTCTGTAAACACCAGTAGGATGTCATTGGTACTCCCAGACGATTAGAGAGAGAAGACATGTATGCAAATATAAGCCTCTCATATGTTATTGTTTTTAACTCCCCAAACACAAAACGGAAATTACCTTTCAGTGGCATAGAAAGAGCAGAATTAATAACAAAATGGAACAGCCAGAGTCCCAGCTGTTGGTTAGTTTTGATAAAGCAAACTCCCGTCTTCTGGAAAATGCTGGTTCAAGTGCACCAACATTTGAGCTGAAACAATTAACTGTGCGTGTACCGATCTACGTTGTGTGTACGGTTTCACTGATAAGATATATAGTATCATATAGAAATGACACCCGGATACAACCAACAACCGGCGAGACTTGGAGCACACAACCAAACAAGTGGGTGCTGGAATGTGACCGGCATTCTGTACAAACAAATCAAGCCCGTATGTTACAGGGCGCACCAGGGAAGTAAGAAGGGCAATGCTGTAACCTCCATGCATGTCGTAAGAGCCAACTAAGAAGCGTTGACGTAGGACCGGCTAGCTCACCTGTAGAAAAACTTCACTTGTAAAATCGAACCAATCTTGAACACTTTAAGAAGAACAGAAGAAGAACAAGAAGACAGAGAAGAACAGAAGGAGGAGAAGGATTAGAAGACAAAGAAGAAGGAGGATGAGGAGGATCGATCCCTGCGAGATAGAAAGAGCCGAGTCTGGGGGTGGGAGAAGGAGGTAGTTGGAAAGGCCCTATTCGGGAAAGGGGAGGGGGGCGTGTAAAGGCCTGATTCTGGGAGAGGTAAAGGTCCGATTCAGAAAGAGTGAGGGGGGGGGGGGAAAGACCCGATCATGAAAGAGGGTAAGAAAGGGTGTGGGTAGGGGGAGGCCCGATTTTAGTGGGTAAATGTCCGAACCCGGAGAAAGGAAAGTGTGGGAGAGGGGGTGTAAGGGCCCTATCATGGAGAGGGGGGGGGGGAGAGCGGTAAAATCCCAATCTTGGGGGTGGGAATAACTGGGATAAAGGCCCGATCTTGGGTTGTGGGAAAGTCCCGATGTGGGTGGGAGGGGGGGGGGGGGAGAAGAGAAAGAGCCGGTATTGGTAGGGGTGGGTGAGGTCATATCCTTGGTGGGGGGGATAGTTATTTAGTCAGTTGAGGTTCCAAATTCACGGCAACGGGTCGTCCCCATTATGCTCCGTTCCTGTGCCAGTGAATATCACACATAATGCTCCCCACTGTCCAATGTGAAAAGTGTAATAAACAGGAGTCTCGACAATCCAACAGACTGCAGAGAATGCCAACACAAAATTAATCCACGAAAACCACAGTTCATCGTCGATGGACTCGGCAGTCACCAGAAAGACCTCACTGACCCGAGTTATCTCACATGGCTCGGTCTTTTACCGCAGGGCGACCCGCCGAAAGTGTCGCATAAAGCACAAACTCCGCAGCTTCAGCGCCGACTCCCGGGAGTCTCCTGAAAAATGCACTCATGAACCGAAAAGGCAATTCAGTCAATTCAGCAACAGCCGGTATCCATTGTTCCGAACATGCAGGTCACTGTACAGGACATATGTAAAAGCATTCCCCGCGAATTTCACAGATCACAGTGTCGCCCATGCACTCACTCAGTAGCAGGGCGACGGAACCATGTACTACCAGTCCAACATGAGGAAAATGTGATTGCAAACCGTAGCTGCAAGCACAAACACGCCAGGGGGGGGGGGGGTGTGAGAAAGGCCCGACCCAGGGGCGAGGGGTGAGGCCGGGGGGGGGGGGGGGTGAGACCCGAACTTGGGGAGAGGGAAGGCCCTGATCTTGGAAGAGTAAAGGCGCGAGCTTGGGGGGAGGGGGATAGGGGTCCGATTTTTAGAGGGGCACTGGTCTGTTCCTCTGTGTGTGTATGTGTGTGTGTGTGTGTGTGTGTGTGTGTGTGTGTGTGTGTGTTGAAAGGGGGGGGGGGGCGGTAAAGGCCAAAATCCTTGAAGGGAGACGAGAAAAGTCTGCTTCTGTGGGGAGGGGGGGGATGAATTGAACCGGGGATGTAGGAAGGGGATGAGAGAAGTCCGTATCCAAGGGGTATAGGGAGGAAGGTCCAATCCTGGGAGGGAGGGGGGAGAATTCTTTATTGCATAGTGGGTCTGGCTACGTGATGACACTTCTCCCTGGTTGTTAAAACAGGACTAGCACCGATCTTCTACGAAAGTAAGGGTGGGGGATGAAGGGGGGAGGGGGTTGGAAAAAGGCCACATCCTTGTAATGGCGCCTCCATAAGAGCATGAACGGCGGTGCACAACGTAGGGGTATTCCATACTTTCAAGGCACAGACCTCACATGGAAAAAGTCGGATGCGGACAAAGGTAAGGCTCCTTCTTGCACGCAACATAGAGCAGACTGACCAGAAAGACGAGCCCGCCAGACAGATTACCACAACGACACTCTCTCAGTTGTGCGAGGGGGTCGGGACAGACGAAGAATGAATAATCACAGCTGAGACAATACGTGCGATGCTCAAGAAATCACCTAACACCGTCCCAGGCCCAGACTGCATCCGATATGGTGACCTACTGGTGATGTCAGATGATGACATGGAAGAACTGGCCAGTATCCAGAGGGGTCAGATCAAAGAGGAATGGCTACACAGCTACTTGCTGCCGCTGCCAAAACAGAACAAAGACCATTCCAAGATAAGCGGCTACAGAATCATTACGATGCAGAACACTGCGGGCAAGTTACTGGAGAAAATTGTAGCACACAGACTTGCTTGTGACTTGGAAAAACTCGGCTGCTTCCCGCCCACACTTGGAGGGTACAGACGTAACAAAGAGTCATGGCTGAATGCAGCGGTCTTTGCTCAAGATGTTTACGAAGGATTTCAGGCCAGAAAGAGACATGTGCGACCGCCATAGACTTAGAGAACGCATACAATAGAGTATCCTTCGAGCACTTGATGCAAACCCTCCTCAGACTGAAAGTGCACCCTCACCTTGTACGATGGATAGCTGCAGTTCTGTTCCAAAGGAAGGTGGTGCTCAAATGTGGGAGTTGGTCTTCTGAGCCGATAACGATATGTCCAGGATTGTCGCAGGGTTCACCACTGTCACCAGTACTATTCAACGTGTATACGGTGCCGATCACTGAACAGTTGGACGGGAGGGGTTGGACTCTGTCATTTGCTGACGACATTCTCGTGTATCGACAGGGTCGAGATAGACAGGCGGTTGCCAATGACATGCAGGGCGAACTAGATCGAATTTCCTCATGGTGTGCTGATGCCTATGCCTTTGTCAACCCTGCAAAGGCATCGGTTACATGGTTCTCCCTAAACAACCATATTGTGAACACAGACCTGCCGGCAGTAAGAATAGATGGGAGCATTTTGAGTAGACCAAGTCAATGACATCTTGGCGTGAGGCTTGATCGTTGCCTGTCTTTCAGAGATCATGTCGATTATGTCATAACGAAAGCTCGAAAAGGTTTATCAGCAATGAGAGTCATGGTGACTGCCAATATCGAGCAAAGAATGCTAATACTTCTGTTCCAAGGACTGGTGCTTTCACCCATCGAGTATGCCCTGGCCATCCTCACTGTCAGCCCTACACAGATTGGACGACTTGAAAAGGTACAAAACGAAGCCATGCGCATCATTTTGGGCTGCACGAGAGACACTAGCTGTGCAGCAATGAGATACCTCCTTGACTTCCCGCCATTGAACCACAGGATCAAGATCTGGAGAGCTCGTGCATACTTAAAAATAAGTGCAGATGAGCAGCACCCTCTGCATGACGCTATATTCAGAGAAAAGGGTGACAGGCTAAAGAGGGGCAAATCATGGATGGGTCGGGCGGAAGATGTCGTCAGATAGGTCTGCAGTCTTACCAGTATCAACCCCGGCCAGGAATGGGTCCCAGTGCCTCTAGATTTTAAGTGCACCTTCTCCTGCATTATCACACTCGACAGACGGTGCAGAGAGCAGAACCCTGCTGCTGTCAAGCTGTCAATGCAGAGGTCAACGCGCTCATCTATGAACACCCAAATAGCCCCGAAGTGCTCATCTATATAGATGGATCTGTTGTAAAGCAGCAGAGAAGTGCGTGAGCATTTACAGCGCGTTCAGCGGGCCGAACCGTTCAAAGAATCCAGTGGTGCCCACTCTATGCCCACGAGCAGCATGACGATGGATGTGATGCAGTTACACAGGCTTTTATATGGCTGGAATCACAGCATTATACCAACGTGTGTGTACTAAGTGATTCAATGAGCATGATTCGGAAGGTCGAAGCTGGATCTGTACGTAGACAGTGGACTGAGTCGCTGCGGAAGTCTGTTGTCCGTCTGTTGACCTTCATCTTCGTCACGGGACATGCGGGAGTCGACGGAAATGAACAAGCTGATAAACTGGCTGGCTCTACACCCCCTGTGGATGGCCAGCCCATGGATCGTGCCGATGTTATTAACATATTAAAGATATATTGAGAACAGAGGACTTTGACGTCAGTGAATCCACATCGCTGTCCAGGATGAAAGACTTGGGAGTAAGAATCGGCACGGCCAGACGCGAGAGGCACATCGGGAAAACGAGGTGCCTCGTCAACCAACACAGAACTGGCACTATTAGCCACCGGACGTTGATGCATATCCTCGGGGAGGATCTGAGCACCTATGGACCTCTCCGGAGTGCAATGAAGATACCCCAACTGATAACTGATAACAGGAGAAAGGCTCGATATTGGGGGGGGGGGGTGTTGAGGCCTGATCCTGGGGGTGGGTGAGGTAAGGTTCGACATTTTCCATCTCAATCAGACATCACTGTTTAGGACAATGTATATAGGAGCCGGCTCAGTGGTGAAGGCATTACGGGCGCAATTCGTAATCCCGCATACCGCGTTCGAAACACAGCTGTAGGTGCGTTGTTTTTTTTTTTAAATGAAATGTATGGGTGCTGGTCGTCCAGAAATCAATGGCAAACTACTGAACGTAAACTTGCCTAGGAATCATGAACAGCCAAAACATGTTTAGGTTGACTGCTACGTCCTGTAAAGAATATGCAACTAACTGTGTGTGCGTGTGCGTGTGCGCGTGTGCGTGTGCGTGCGTGCGTGTGTGTGTGTAAAATATATACACTGTTCCCCGCGTCTACTACAATGTGTACATCATCTACGCTGTTCCCTCAGTCTGCTACAATGTGTACATCATGAACACTGTTCCCCCAGTCTGCTACAATGTGTACATCATGAACACTGTTCCCCCAGGCTGCTACAATGTGTACATCATCTATACTGTTCCTCAAGTCTACTACAATGTGTGCATCATCTACACTGTTCCTCAAGTCTACTACAATGTGTACATCATCTACACTGTTCCTCCGGTCTGCTACAATGTGTACATCATCTACACTGTTCCCCCAGTCTACTACATTGTGTACATCATCTACGCTGTTCCCCCAGTCTGCTACAATATGTACATCATGAACACTGTTCCCCCAGTCTGCTACAATGTGTACATAATCTACACTGTTCCCCCAGTCTGCTACAATGTGTATATCATGAACACTGTTCCCCCAGTCTGCTACAATGTGTACATAATCTACGCTGTTCCCCCAGTCTGCTACAATGTGTACATCATGAACACTATTCCCCCAGTCTGCTACAATGTGTATATCATGAACACTGTTCCCCCAGTCTGCTATAATGTTTACATCATCTATACCGTTACCCCACTCTGCTGCAATGTGTACCTCATCTACACTGTTCCCCCAGTCTGCTACAATGTGTACATCATCTACACTGTTCCCCCAGTCTGCTATAATGTTTACATCATCTATACCGTTACCCCACTCTGCTGCAATGTGTACATCATCTACACTGTTCCCCCAGTCTGCTACAATGCGTACATCATCTACACTGTTCCCCCAGTCTGCTACAATGTGTACATCATCTACACTGTTCCCCCAGTCTGCTACAATGTGTACATCATCTACATTGTTACCGCAGTCTGCTTCAATGTGTACACCATCTACACTGTTACCCCAGTCTGCTATAATGTTTACATCATCTATACCGTTACCCCAGTCTGCTACAATGTGTACATCATCTACACTGTTACCCCAGTCAACTACAATGTGTACATCATCTACACTGTTCCCTCAGTCTGCTACAATGTGTACATCATCTACACTGTTCCCTCAGTCTGCTACAATGTGTACATCATCTACACTGTTTCCCCCAGACTACTACAATGTGTACATCATTTACACTGTGCCCCCAGTCAGCTACAATGTGTACATCATCTACACTATTACCCCACTCTGCTGCAATGTGTACATCATCTACACTGTTCCCCCAGTCAACTACAATGTGTACATCATCTACGCTGTTATCCCAGTCAACTACAATGGGTACATCATCTACTCTGATCTCTAGTCTATACCAGAGTGTATAGCATCTAAACCATGTTTCTAATATAGCACAATGTATACGTCATGCAGCCGTGCATTTATGTCCATCGTTGTTAAAACTTGGTCCCTTAGGCAATATGTATAAATTGGGTCGTAAGTGTACTGTGCGTTAATGCACAATTGGTTGTACGGATTGTCACGGAACTCAGTCGGTCTGCCTCGGGATGTTTCCGATTTGGGGAAATGTCCGTTGAGACATCGGGCAGTCGGGTGAAGAAAATTACTAGTCAAAGGGAAAGAACCAGTAATTTAACACAACCCGACCAGAGCCGTTGCTCGCCCTTTAAGAAGATTCCAGCACTTGGGTGGCGGAACAGGTTTTCGGACACTACGGACTGCGCATGTCTGACGCAAGCGCAGTAGATCGTCCCGGACAAAGGATCAGTTGGGAACGAAGGTTGCTGGCAGGCAGGCGACATTTTGGCCCAGTGCTAAGTGATAGAGAGCGGGACAACGTGTCTTGATGAGGGTTGAAGACCTTTGACATCATGTCCAGTTGCAGTGACAACGCTTCTCTTATCCACTGTCGTGCTGTTTGTGTGAAGGTATGTGTACAACCTTTTTTCTTAACTAGTGCGGTGTCGGTGATTCGAATTATGAGATTTCGCTGACGCGTGTACTGACCGTCGCGAGGAAGGAGGTCACGTGTGAACATTGGTAAGCTTGTGTTTTACGACTGTAAATTAAGCCTGTGGCAAACGCGTGTGTACCAGCATTGTACTGCTAAGATATTTCGTAGGTTAGCAGCGCGCGGCTTATTTGCAGCCCCTGTAGATCGGGAAAATCGGGTTCAGGGAAGCGAGACCTGTAATTTGAGTTCACACATGGCCAACTTTATAACCTCGAGCGTCGGCGTGGCCAGCGTGGCCGAACCATTACCCGCAGCGCTACCGGAAGTAGATTAAGGAGTCGCTTCGGATATATCGAGTGATATATCGATGAACTCGGGCGAGTGCGACGAATCGAATGCACCGGTCGGCTGAAATCTCCGAGGTCGTTTCAAGGTCGTACCGGGAGTAGAACTTCGGATCACATGGTGGGGCGACCACTGGCTTTCTTCTGGCTTTCCTCACATCTGTCTTTTAATTAGTTTCCCTCGATGGAATACCAGCTTAATATATAGTGGATTCCTGAGAGGGTGATAAAGGGAGAAGGGACCGTTGCGACAGAATTGTTCATATTGAACATGACACCGTTCTAAATGCCCCAACCTGGGACCAGGGAGGGGGGAACGGGGTGTGGATTTCTGCTACAGGGGGATCACCCAGTATATTTAATTTGATCTAGTGGATTGTACCTACAGCCTGGTACGACATCAGCTTTGGCGGATAACCGGAAGGGGGTTGCGGAAGTACTGCCATCGGCCCTCCTTCAGGGCCCTTCAGTCTATAAGTACAACTAACTCACTAACCGTATATGTTATCTAGCAATGTTTCAGCATAGACCCAGCTCTCAGACACCGACCTTGGCCCAGCCCTCCGTTCATATGGGAAAGAGGATGCAGGTGGACAGCTGCCGCGTTGGTTCTAGGTCCAGTCTGTCCTCGACCATTCGAACAGCCAATGAAAGAGTGCGGCCCTTATGAGAAGGGTCCACACGTCTGAGTACGAGGGACTTAAGTGTATCTGCTGTGGGTGAGTCTGATTCATGGTGCTCTCACTGAGTGTTATCCTCCACAGGTTCTACCTTGATGAGAGCAGAGCGACGATCTGGGGACGAGTCCAGTGATCCGGACTATGGCAAGAACCGGTGTTAACAGCTTGTAAGTCCACCAACACAGCGAGAGGTACCTACCATCGAGAGTTACGTCTAACTCCGGCTAACTCATCGCCCACTCCACGTCTGATATCCCAGGTTGTTCGCCATGACAGCACCCTATTGCCTTGTTCGTTACTTCACCAGGCTAGTATCTGGATGTTGTTAGTGTCCCAGTTGTGAGCCTGACTGACTGCCTTCATGCCAGCTAGCTACGATGTCTTCGCTACCAAGTGCCTGGTACCATGTGGTGCATGATATAGTGGGAGAACTATTTTCTACTTTGAACTCTATCTACAGTGCCACGTTTCAGCGAGGGAGGTATCTGTGCTGTGATATCTGCGCTATGAGTCGGATGATCTGCGCGGGTTGCATAGACAGTTGGGACTGCTACTACCATTGAGTGAGAGATCACCCTCTCGCTATACCCGCAGTACCATCGATACTTCCAGACGCTTCAGAGGAGTGTCCTAGTTCCTCAGCCACCCGAGAGACAGTATTTATCCCTACCCTAGGGTGGTCCAGACTTCAGGGACGTCATCCACCGGAGGTCCCAAGTACCAGTGAGTCGACTCGCCAGCCATCCTGTCCAAGTGGAGAAACCTATACCTGGCTGGAGGCCTGATATTCTTGGGTGTCCGACTTACCCGATAGTGTGAGACTTGAGGCCCTGGCGATGATGACACTTTCTCCGGGAGGCTGCTCGAACCTTGCCACGTCTTATCTCTCATAGATACTGCAAGGCCTATCTCGGAATCATCATTATCATTCTCATTCATCTTGTATAATACACCATATTGTTAACATAGTTAGCTGCCAGAGTTGGGTCATGAGTTCAGGACGAGGTTTTAAAGGGATAACGTCCCTTGGTTGAGAGTGAGGGAGATAGTGATCCAAGGGCTGAAGGGGTTTTGTGGACTGAGGTCACCTATGTCCCAGGGCTAAAGGCATCCCGTTGTTAAAGTGTGATAGCAGGTTCCCCTCACCCCAGGGAGTGCTGTGACACGGATATTATTATTATTATTATTATTATTATTATTATTATTATTATTATTATTATTATTATTATTATTATGTTCTTGTTCATCTTTTAAAGATAGTATCGATTAATTAATAACAAAATGGATGATGTATATCTGCGTTGTTAGGTTATGGCGATGTGGTTTTGGAGGAACCGTGTCAAGTAGGTAACCACAGTTTTTTTTTTTTTTTTACAATTCGCATTTCCTTTACAGGACATCGCTGTCAACATCAGCATCTTTCAGCTGATTGTTGATCTCTTGGCAAGATTACGCTCAGTAGTTTGCCATTGCTTTCTGAGCTGTTGCTTGATTAAAAATGTTAGCCATATATTTCTAGAAGATGAAAACAGATAAATGCCAAAGAAATGTAAATGTGTGTTTCAAATATGTTTAATTAATAGACTTCAGTAAAAAATAAAGGAACGCTAGAGTCAAGCAAGTTTATGCACCACTAACTGCATCAGAAGAGAATGAAATTAGGGCTTCTACAAAAGTTAAGAAGAAAAATTAGAAATGGTGGGGAAAGCGATAAAGAATTTATGGAATTTCAACACGAACACTGATATTGAGAAAAGAGGAAGAGAAGAAAGAGGATCATTCCATATAACAAAAAGTAAAGACATAAAGATAAATATAAAGATTTAAGTATTGAAATACAATGAATGAGAGAGAGAGAGAGAGAGAGAGAGAGAGAGAGAGAGAGAGAGAGAGAGAGAGAGAGAGAGAGAGAGAGAGAGAGAGAGAGAGAGAGAGAGAGAGAGAGAGTAAAGATTTAATATACCTTGATGTAGTTGGTCCATATTTTAGTAGACAAATTTATTCGATGCGTGTTGTGGCGTTAATATGCTTAAACATATGATATGTATTCATAGATGTCGGCTGCTCACGCACGTGCGCGCCAACACACATCACACACACACACACACACACACACACACACACACACACACACACCACATACACACGCGCGCTCGTTTACATGAAGTAGTTTAGGATGAACAGTAATGAAAATAATGGTTCCTGGAAAACAAGGCCGGAGTTGACCTCTACGTCGACAGACACACGGCATGAAATAAACCACTAATAAGCCCATCTTATGGGCTGGCTGTTATAATAGCCACGCTGTGCTACTTGGTGATGACGTACATACAGAGACACGGCATGAAATAAACCATGGACGTGAAACCATAAGGTTATCTTATGGGCTGGCTGTTATAGTAGCCACGCTGTGCCACTTGGTGATGACCTACATACAGAGACACAGCATGAAAAAAACCAAGGACGTGAAACCATGAGGTTATCTTATGGGCTGGCTGTTATAGTAGCCACGCTGTGCCACTTGGTGATGACCTACATACAGACACACGGCATGAAATAAACCATGGACGTGAAACCATGAGGTTATCTTATGGGCTGGCTGTTATAGTAGCCACGCTGTGCCACTTGGTGATGACCTACATACAGAGACACGGCATGAAATAAACCAAGGACGTGAAACCATGAGGTTATCTTATGGGCTGGCTGTTATAGTAGCCACGCTGTGCCACTTGGTGATGACCTACATACAGACACACGGCATGAAATAAACCATGGACGTGA
This sequence comes from Cepaea nemoralis, assembly GCA_014155875.1. NCBI lineage: Eukaryota > Metazoa > Mollusca > Gastropoda > Stylommatophora > Helicidae > Cepaea > Cepaea nemoralis. The sequence goes on along the minus strand of JACEFZ010027911.1, from coordinate 111,243 downwards.
AACCATGAGGTTATCTTATGGGCTGGCTGTTATAATAGCCACGCTGTGCCACTTGGTGATGACGTACATACAGACACACAGGCAGACATACTTACATTGATACGTGCTGTTTGACAGGCTGGTCAGGCTGTGTGAGCTGCAGCTGTGATTGAGCCCGGAATCCAGCGATCCAGGTAACGACGTGGTACTTTTACTCAGACGTGTAACAATCTCTGATATATTTCCTGCTGTTGACGGCCGTCTCTGTTGAGAACATTAGTACTTCAGCGAGTTAACGAAAGCAAAAACAGATACATGTTTAAGAGTCCTGCCTTTTGACTCTTCTCAAAATGTAATATCTTATCATGTGTCTTTATCTCATGCTGTTAGATTTGTATGGTATATTTCCTGTTTGTGTTTATGTGAATTTAGTCCGATGGGTATCGCAATCATGAACCTGTTTTCATCTTCTCCATATAGCCTTGCATTGTAACACTTGTTATCCCTTGTGTTCAAAGCTGCTGAATAACGAAGTAGCCTGCCCCAATCAGATTAGGTCGCACTGTTGTTGGAGTGTAATATATTGACGCAAAGTTCATCTGGGAAACATTCTTAATGTTGCATTCGAACTAATGCATTTTCTTTTCCCAACTCGGCGTACTTTGGCACTGCATCATATTTCTTATTTCATGCAATAATGGTCCTTGAGACGACAAGTGGTCTTTACTGAGGGCATACCCACTCAACGTGTTATTAAAAAATATCATATCTTACAGAAGACTTCTCAGGCATATCTTATTGACTACTTCCTAAAATCATATCTTATTGGTAATTTCTCGTAAGCAGTTCCTGTTGCTAATAAATTCACCAGACAATTACGAATATTTCCCATAGTCAGCATTCGTGGACAATGTCCGGTTATATTTCTATACAATCTTCTGCTGAACACAGGAATGCAGAAAGTTGGTAATTCACATCTTCTTAGCTTGCTCTTTGGGCCAGGCTATTGGCATATTCACATTATGGCTACAATTGCAGAGACGCCAAAGCTATGCTTACTCACTGTTTCAGTGTTGTCTTCTCCTTGGGCATTCATGATTTTTCTGTCCATTATTGAGTTCAAATTCCAGCCACTAGTATTAGTGTTCATATTGTGGATACTCGTGATGGAACCTGAAGCAATAATAAAGGAGAGATTGTGTTCTTGTTGTTGTCTAACTAGAACTAGCCCAAAGTCAAGCATTTAACGTTCAAATTACAATTCGGTGCATTCCAAATTATCATGAAATGGTGCCTTCTATAGATATCGTCTTTGTATAGTCCATGCGATCATGTCTGTCCACATCCTTCTTTCTCTTGTGCTTCCATTCATTTATGACACAGACGTTCCTCCATGTCATGATGTCAAACTGTCCATCATCATCTCTCTTGGTCTCCATCTGCATTTCTTCCCCTCAAACAGAAAAATCATACTCCAACTTTCCTCTTCTCACGTCATGCCTAAAGTATGTGGACTTGTTTTCTGATGTGAGTAACCAGTTCTCTTTGTGAGTTAACTTCTTTCAAGATCAATTTATTGCTTTATCTATCTCTCCACGGTGTTCTTCTATAAAACCATATCTCCGCAGCTTTCACATAATTCCTCACTTGTCTGCTAATTGTCCACGATTCTCTTCCGTACATCATGATTGGCTGAATACAGCTCTTAAGAACTCTTTTCCTAATCTCGATTGATAAAGATAAATTGCAGAAATATTTGTCATCTTCTTATATGCTGCCTTTGCTTTGACTGTTCTACATTTATCATAAAAATACATCTTCGGCCGACTGTTACAAAGTACCTTACAAACAGTGACTTGTTGCACAATGGTTCTATTAATTTTGATGTTGCATTTGGGCATACACGTTTCTTATTTGAGTAATAACAAATATTTCTGTTTTTCTGTTATTCAAACTAAGTCCTTCATTTTCACTTTCTGTTGCAATGATATCTATCATTTCTTGTCACTGCGCTTCATTTTTAGTGACCAAAACCACGTCGTCAGCATAACACTGGTTGTCTGTATTATGTCCACCAACGGATATTCCTGGCATGTCTTTCGTGCATCTGATTATTGTTTCGTTGAACAAACTGAACAGTAGTACATAACCCTGTCTAACACCTTCTTTAATCTGTTGAAAAGTTCCTAATTGGCCATCAGTTCTTATATCTGATCTTTATTGCCAATACGAGAAAAAGAGTGTTAGGGGATACATAGAGCCTGTTCTTTTGTATGGATGTGAAACTTGGACAATGAGCAGTCAAGCTGAAAAGCATCTGATGGCTGCAGAAATTGTGTTTCTGAGGAAAATGCAAAGAATACCATGGACAGACAGAAAAACCAATGACCAAGTACTACAGGAGACAAATGAACATCGTAAACTGATTAGAGAAATTAGACGTAGACAGTCAAAAATTTTTGGACATGTTGTGAGAAGAAATGGATTGGAGAACTTAGTGACAACTGGCAAGATCGAGGGGAACAGACCAAGAGGAAGAACGAGAGGAAAATACCTGGATGGCTTGGCCACATGGCATGGACGAGACAGGAACACTGAGCTGATTCACGACACTTGTGATCGAGTGAAATGGCGAGTCATGACCGCCCACGCTTTCCGGCATGGCACATGATTGATTGATTGATTGCCAATACATGTTCTTTATTATTCTCACATCTGTACCATCAATGCTTAAAATTACCAACATTCTAATCAGTTCTTCCTGTTTCGCCTTGTCAAATGCCTTACTGTAGTCAATGAAGCACAAGCATAGATCTCTGTTCATTTCAATCATTCTTTCTGTTCATGTTCTCAAGATGTATATAGCACTGTTTGTGCCTTTACCTTCTACACATCCACACTGCTCATCCCACATTTCTGGTTTTATTTTATTTCTCTGATTATAATTCTAATTAGTATTTTAGTTACATGACACATTAAACTAAGTGCCGTGTTCTCAACAATCCGTTATACCAGATTTAATTAATACAGCTATAAAAATAGATTTCAAGAGATCTCATCTAATTTAATCTCATCTCATCTCATCATGTTCCTCTTGTGCCTTGCGGTGTCGAGGTGAAGTATAAACATCGGGAGAATGCCCCCCTTATGGGCTTCATGTATCGATATTCTAATGGACTCTGTTATTCCCTGCGTCCAACGTTTACGTGGTCGGTCTCTTCCTCTGCTTCCCTCTTGTCTGCACATCATTGCTTGTTGTGGCATACTGTTAGTTGGTAGCCTGCTTGCATGGCCATACCATTTGATTTGCTGCATTCGAATGAAATCTAGTGCAGATATAACCCCCACTTTAGTCCTGATTTCTTCATTTCTGATCTTATCTCTTCTTGATACATTGAGTTGTCTTCTCAGGAATCTCATTTATGTTGTGATTTTTCTTTTCTCTTTTTTTTCTTTTTCTGTGATTGTCCAGGTTTGGCATTGATAACATAGAGTTGGTGGGAAGATTGTGTTGTAAAGTGCTTTCCTAGTAGTTATTGATACATGTTTGTTCTTTAGTATTGGTGCCATTTGTCCAATAAGTTGGTTTGCCTTATTGCATCTATTTTCGATCTGGTCTTCTGATGTGCCATTTGATGATATTATACTTCCTGTCGCGGTGCACTTGAAACACCCATCTCATCTGCATATGCAAACAGTAGAGTATTATTAATGGAATTATACATGTTGCTTACTTTTAATATTTATTTTATAACTATGTTTGTAAATGCCTGTAAGGGAATTATTGGGGGTGTAAAACGTTACCTTACACCGATCAAATATTGCTTAGTCATGGTAGAGACTGGAGTTGGCAGTCGGGGTCAAGGGTTGACCAATGAAACGGCATGAGCCGACCAATGAAAACGCGGTAGACACTTGCCCACGCCTGGCCAGCAGACATTCGGTCATTTCACCAGGCGGGTCTATCTAAGACGGTCGACTCCAATTTTTACTTGCTAAAAGGCAAAATCTACGACTTGTCTGTTATATACTGTTAGGCCCATGCTTTGGTGGTCCAATAAATAATTGTAGGGTGAGTTGGAAACGTGTATAATTATTTATATGCATTGTGTATGTACTAATAATCCAATTCTTTTACAGCATTAGAAATTTCCATGGCTAGTAGATTTCGATAGGCTGTTATATTATATTCCCAGTTATTTATGTGGTAGTAGGATCTCGTGTCTCTAGATTAATGTTCAATCTTTATGGCAGGTTTCATAGTGTATAGGATTGTTATACTGTCAGAGAAGATTCATTTGTTCAGAGGCTTATATTATATATAAATTACTTACAATGGATGACGCAAGCCAGGCTTGCTAACATTGTCAGAAACGTGTTGGTATCAAATTGCTAGGACAAGCTATGATTGTACGTTGAGTGTCAAGAAAATCCCCAGGCAGGAGTACATAAGCTTGTTGTCTAGAATAGTGATTGGTTTAGGATTTGTAGGGAAGGATTGTAAGTGCAATATTTGTAGGATGGATTAACCACAATGTAGAATTTGTGAAACCATAGAATATAAATATAGCTAGCCAAATGGATGAAGGTCATCATGATAGAGTAACACACGTGTTGTTATAATCTAGTGAGGCACACGCCATGATTGTACTGTGACGGCAGTGAAAATCACTGGACCAGAGTGCAGAAGCATGTGTCCTATAATTCTTGGTTATAGTCTAATTCTAATTAACAACAGAAATGCATCAAACATACAGCAAGTTAGAAGTTATAGAGGAGATGAGTGCCACAGTGACCACTTCCTCGTTGGAGCAAAATTTAAAATAAAACTTAAGAGAGCTTTCTATACTAAATTACAAAGATTACACCCAACATATAACAGAGAAAAACTACAAGAAATTACAGTCAAAGAGAAATTTACAGATGAAATAAAATGTAAACTTGAAACTCTTTAAAACTCTTTGGCGGAAAGCGTTGACCAAACTTGGTTGAACATCAAGAATACAATTCAATCTACCTCAGAAGAATGTCTCCGTGTGTTAACCACGCATAGAAAGAACAGATGGTTCAATCAAAAATGTGAAGAAGCAGTCATTAGGAAAAAGAATGCCAGACATTTATGGTTAAATGACATCAATAACATCCAAAAGGAAGAGCATTATAGAAATGAATGTAAAAAGAGGCTACAAAAGCGGAGGCACAGCGGAGTCTTGAGGCTCCTATTTATGATGTTAACCGGAGTATTTTACTAGGCTACAGAAGGAGGCTCTCATGGAGCAAAGCCTCAAAAGTGAATCATAAGTGAATCGGTTTGCATATTACATACTACTCAAAAATTCAATTAATGAGGCGTAATGCTAAACATTTACATTAATAACATGCTCCCTATTATACAAATAATAACAGACTCCAAGATTACACAAATAACAACAGACTGCACTACTACACGACTTAAGCAAACTCCACTATTACACGAATACAGCAGAATCCACTGCTACATGAATACACCATAACCCACTATTACATGAATACAACACACTTCACTGCTACATGAAAACAACATACTCCACTACTTCATGAATACAACATATTCCTCTATCACATGAGTACAACATATCCAACTACTTCATGAATACAACATATTCCTCTACTACATGAATACAGCATACTCCACTACTACATAATTACAACAGTATTCTCTACTACATGACTACAACATACTCCACTACTACTTGAATACAACATACTCCAGTACTACATGCATACAACTGACTCCACTACCACATGAGTACAACATACTCAACTACTACATTTGTACAATATACTCCACTACTTCTGAGTACAACATACTCCAGTACTACATGAGTACAACATACTCCACTACTACATGAGTACAATATACTCCACTACTACATGAATACAACATACTCCACTACTTCACGAATACAATAAACATTAGGCAGGCCATATAATCAATGATGCTAAAACAAAAACACTGGCCACTCACCAAGCTCTGTTTACGGTCCAGGTGAAACTGATGTTGGTGGACAGCCATAGACCAAATACATTTGGACAATTGTTCAGTGTTGGTAAAATATGTGTGCACATCGATGTTGCTGACCTCCACAGTTTTGTAACTGGCGTACACTCTACATGAGAATGACACATTCAATGTTTGATATTCTTATGTGTAGATCACTGCAACTCATTATAAACAACTTTCACATCTTGTGCATTTATATTATTATTAAAATCTTGGACGAATCTATTGGTGTTAATTTTGCATCGACGCAATTTAGTTTAGCTCAATATATTAATGAAATTTCGAATTGTATCAGTTTTGTGTTTCTTTCATTATTTATTTTAATTATGTCTTTGACAGAATTCTGTTATTTCAGATACAAAACACACCAGCACTCCACATCTACCGATATTACAAAAGTACATGTCATTCCTTCACATCTGCAGATATACAGCAAAACATTCACCCCTCCACATCTACAGTTATATATACACCAAAACATATTAGCTCTTCAAATTTACAGTACAACTACACAGCAATTATCCTCGCACGTTTACAGATCTACCACACAATTATCAGTCCCTCCACATTTACAGATCTACCGTAAAAACATCACCTCTTCACATCTACATATCTACCACAACACACAACATTTCTTCACATTTACTATTTTACCACAAAACACAGCATTTCTTCACATATACACACCTATAACAAAACATAATCTCTTCAAATCTCATTATCATCAGAGTGTGTCACGCCAATAAGCGTGGACGGCCATGGTTCGCTATCTCACAGAATCACCAGACTCTTCCATGTATCGGGTCTGTGTTCTTGTCCCGATTAGGTTAGGTGACCAAGCTATAATGTTATTTATCTCTCTGTAGTTCCCGTGTTCTTTTCCAATCCATTTTGCTAGCTGTCACTTAATTGTCTAATGTATTTCTCCCCATAACTTTGCCACAGATTATTCACTCTCTCCGTCTAATCTCTATAATTAGTTTACGGGTTTCATTTATTTCTCGTGAAACCTTTTCATTGGGTTTACCGCCTGTTCATGCTGTTCTTTACATTTTTCTCAGTAACCACATTTCCACTGCCATTAGATGTTTCTCTGCTTGTCTGCTTATTGCCCGTGTTTCACATGCTTATAGTGGTAAGGGTTCTATATTGCACTTCAACACTGATTTTCTCACTGCAAATGACAGTGTTCATTGACTACGCCTGGCGAAAGGCTACCTTTTTCATATCGATTCTTGTTCTAATCTCTTCAAGATATATTCCTTTGAATGTTCCGAGATAGTTGTACCGATTCACATGTTTTGAATTTGTTACTTATAGAACTTATAGAACTGCGTGTGAAAATTTTGTAATTCTTTAGATTTGCTTTCTGGCAGAAATGCAGAGGGAAGGACTACAACAGGGGAGTTGGCATAATTTTGGATCTACAAAGCGCTAGGACAGTTAACGGATTTTGGACAAACTCAGATATATATATATATATATATATATATATATATATATATATATATATATATATATATATATATATATATATATATATATATATATATGTGTGTGTGTGTGTGCGTGTGTGTGTGATGAGTTGGACATGGCTTTTGACCAATGCAAACATTTAAAACACTCGGGGACTTCAATACTAAAGTAGGCAAAGAGAAACTGAGCGACGTGACTGAGTGTTATGGCCTAGTTGGAAGAAATGAGAGAGGTAACAGATTAATTGCGTGGGCGGGCTATCCCGAAATGACAATATGAAACATCTGGTTCAAACATCACACTTGACGTGGAAAAGCCTTGGCGATAATATTCACAATCAAATTGACTACTTATTGATTCCAAAGAGATTCAGAAGCAGCTTAGTAGGAGCAAAATCCATATCACGTGCAGATGTACACTAACATGTGCCAGTTATACGAAAGATGAGGTTAAAACTGAAAACTATAAAGATGATCCCAAAGAACATCAAGTCAGATCTATCACTACTTAAACGTACTCTCTAAAAATAAAGAAAGGCACAATGTTACTGTAAAGAACATATATAATGCCACGGAGATCATACAGACTGTTGATGTGAAATGGGGCATGTTGCGGGAAACAGACATCAAAAGAAATCATTCCACCGGAACATAGAAGAGAGAGAGGTTCCAAATGTTGCTGTATGTAGCCGGGGCGCAGTGTTGGGGTGAGCGCCCAACATTGCTTAAATACCCCAATGGCTCGTGAATACATAACCTATGCAGCAAAAGTCCAACTCCTGGCCTTCACGTGGCGGAACTGTTTAAAATAACAGGAGAAGGGGCGACGGCGAGTATCTGGCGCCGGAAAATAACCAGTGTGCTCTAGATGTGTATACACATACATGCATGTGCAGACACGTGTGTGCGTTTGTACACATCTAAACTCGAGTGAGACCACAGTCTGCTCTAGCAAAGGAAAGGTGCTGAAGACGGAGGCAACCAGCCAGGAGGCGCACCACAGAAATCAGGATGCCACGCAATTACGCAAAATGGAATATGTCGACTACTGCTAAAAGTTATGGTGCTCGCCCTGCTTTGGACCCCCAGGCAGGTGCAGTGCTGGGCCCTATGTCTCGAAAGGGTTCAACCCCAACTACTGGAGGTCCTTCTCAGATGTCCTGTGGAGCCAGGGGACATAAGAATAGAACAGCTGGCCATACTAAACAAAGACTTAAAATAATGCACTGGAATGCGGAGGGAGTCAATAACAAAAAAGTAGAATTAGAAAACATCCTGGACCAAGAAAAAGTAAGCATATGTTGCTTGCAAGAAACTCACCTCAACGAAAATATAGCCTTCAAAATCAGAGGCTACCAGTGTTACCGATCTGACCGAAAGGACAGGCGAAAAGGTGGGATACTTACCCTTGTAAAAAATAACATCACTGCTTCCCAAATGGAAGGGGCTGAGTATCAGACACTTAAACTTAAAACAGGCTATACAGACCTACATCTGATCAATTACTACTGTCCAAGTGACCGCCCACAGGCACTGGACACACTACCATTAACAGAAAAAATGATTGCGTGTGGCGATTTCAACAGCCACTCGCAGAGTTGGGGCTATGATCACATGGACCAGAGAGGAGAGAGACTAGAAGACTGGCAGGATGAGAATAGATTCATCTTGGTTAACAAGCCGTCCGACCCACATACTTTCTAAAACACTGGAGCGCATCATCAATCACAGACTGCAGTGGTATATTGAAAGTAAAAACATCCTTGTGCCACAACAGGCTGGCTTTAGGCAGTGCTACTCTACGGAAGATCAGACAACCTACCTCTCTCAAATTGAGGATGCATTCCAAGAGAAGAAGCTGGTGCTTGTGGCATGGATAGATTTGAAGAAAGCCTTTGACAAAGTCTGGAAAGAAGGTCTGATGAATAAACTGAGAAACTGCAAAGTCAATGGAAGAATGTACAAATGGGTGAAAGCATACTTGCACAACAGAAGAACCCGAGTACAGATAGACGGACTAAAGAGCAAGAAAGTACTACTGCGTCATGGTGTTCCCCAGGGCGGAGTCTTGTCCCCCACACTCTTTCTAATCTTCATCAATGATCTCGTTGCTAATCTACCGCATGGAATTAAAGCCGCAATGTACGCCGATGACCTGGTTTTATGGAGCACAAATGAACACGCATCAGTGGCCACCAGATTACTACAAAGAGCTGTAGATACATTTGTTGCATGGGCAAATAGATGGTGTGTCAGCATAAACACTGACAAGTGCAGCACGACCCTATTTACCCTCTCTACCAAAACAAAAGGCAGGGACCATCCAGATAAATGGAACACCTCTAAGAGAAGATAAAGAACCAACATACCTTGGAGTAACATTTGATGGCAGGCTGACATGGAGAAAGCACATCAACAAAGCAGTAGCAAAAGCCAGAAGGAAAATAGCCATCCTGAGAAAGCTAAGTGGAACCACATGGGGAGCCAGTGGGAAAATACTTAGCAAAGTTTATCAACAGAGCATACGACCACACCTGGAATACGGGTCAACTGCGTGGTGTTCGGCATCAAAAACCACACTACAAGAGCTGGACAAAGTGCAAAATCAAGCACTTAGTCACCACAGGAGGGATGAGATCAACCCCTATAGTGGAAATGGAGAAGATGGGGAGGACACAAGCACTGAGTTAGCGCAGAGATACGAAAACACTAATACAAGCAGAAAAGTTCCTCAGCTTGCCAGGCCACCCTATGAAGAACAGATTTGAAAACCTAGCTATGGGGCGGTTGAAAAGAAGTAGTTTTATCCACCAGGCCAAACGACTCTGCAGAGAAACCACCGATCTGCCCACAGTTGGTATCCCCCTAACAACTATTCCAGAGCGAACTCCATGGAAAGATGAGCATAGACTATCATTACAAATCCAGACAAAAGTGAGAGGAATATTTGACAAGGAAGAACAGAACAGTGTGCAGCGCAGAAGAGCCACTCTCAGCTTCCTTGATGAAGAATACCCACAGGACCTCTGGATCCTAGTCTACACAGATGGGTCAGCACAAAATGCTGTTCGAAATGGAGGAGCGGGAGTGTACATAGAATACCCAAATAATACCAGGGACACAGCTAGAGTACCGACAAGAAAGTACTGCCATAACAATGATACTGAAATTGAGGCAATCAAGATAGCAACAGAGAAATTACTAAATACCAGCAATGGTACACAACCTGTGGTGCTATTGACAGATGCAAAATCAGTACTCGAGGCGCTCCTGTCTGGGAAATTGCCAGTACTAAGGACACTACTTTCTGAACTTAGCAGTCAGCATAAGGTCACCATACAGTGGATACCATCCCACTGTGGAGTACCCGGAAACGACAGAGCTGATCAATTGGCTAAGGAAGGAGCCAAAGAAGAACAGCCTGATGTGCCCGTTACATACCACCAAAAGAAAAGAATGATCAAATCAGTCAGAAAGCCACCAAAACCTGCTCAAGATGACTACCACGTTATGGATAGACCAGAACAAGTCATTATTCTGCGCCTCAGAACAGGGCACAATAGATTACGCAACCACATGTATACAAAATTCAAGATTGGTGAAACAGCCATGTGCACATGTGGATTGGCGTCGCAGACAGCAGATCACATACTCCAAGACTGCCCAAAATATAACATATCTAGGCAAACCTTCTGGCCTAGAGAGACGACAGTGGAACTCTATGGACCGCTGTGTGAACTGAAAAAGACAGTTCAATTCATACAAGAGACAGCATTGCAGTTATAGACATATTTCAAGCGAACGAAAGAAGAAGAAGAAGAAGAAGAAGAAGAGAGAGAAATTGACAATACATAACATTCTGCTGATGATGAATGAAAGGATAAAGAAAAACCAAATAACGAATAATATAACATAATTCATAAAGAAATTGTAAACACATGCAAAGAGGCTAAAGATATATGGCTGAATCAACAATGCGCAGAGAATGAAACACACTGTAGAAAAGAATCATATTACATGTTTCATCAAATAAATATCCTAACAGGCAGGACAACACGAAATACCACTGGGTAATTAAAATCGAGGAATAGCGCAGTATTAATGACACAAGATGATAATTTAATACATTGACAGAATAACTACTAGACAAGTTATATGATACTGCACGTAAATATTCAAGATAATGACGAAGGTCTACAAACACTTGCAGCGGAAGTTAAGGATGCACTACACCACACGAAGAAAGGAAAGGCACCAGGATCATTTTATATTGGAGAAAACCGAGGTCATGCCTCTTTGCGTGTATATGTAAAGTACTAATGTAGCTACAATGATGTTTCTAGTTTTTAATGTTTTTGCTTTCGGTTTCTGTGTGCTGGCCGACCTTAGTGTAATTAATTGGCATTTTATTTCTATCAATTTCTTTGTCTTTTCTGTTGTTTTTAAAAGTTTACGTTTTATGTTTATAAGTATAATTTATTCACGTACAGTATATATATATATGTTCATGTTTATACTGAACTCATAATTTCTCTGTTTTCTCCATACTGTTACATTATTATACGTAACTGGCTTTACTACTCCGCTGTATATAATTTCATGTTTTCAAAGATTCAGCTCTTGAGACGAATGGCCCCCGTTCAATCATCATCCATATCGATTTCTTTGTAGTTGGGGCCCTTTTAGTGTATCTAGTATTTCTTCTTTCGTAAATATAGATCCGTATGTATGCTTCCATCAATTTTCAAAGACTGAATGCTTACCTTTTATAACCTCGGACTTCTACAGAAAACCTCTTATCTCTATAGTAGACATTCTCTACAGCTTTCCATTTAAATAGCTGAACGAGAAAAAAATGAACAAAGAAGCATTAGGCGTTATCCGCATGAGGTCACACAGCATAGCAAGGAAGGACAACAAGAAGAAACAGTCTACGAAGTAATGGATGATGATGATGGTGATGATGACGACGATGGTGGTGGTGGTAGTAATAGTAGTAGTAGTGGTGGTGAATTACATCCGATGTTTACAGTTTTGGCAAAATTTTAATAAGCGTCTTCTTAACGAAGAACAAACTTGTGTAAACAGGTTTACATGCTCATTATCATCCAGTTCCTTGCAGTGGCGTGAGAGATTATGTACATCTTGCGATCTCCTACGGCATGTACCAGTTCGTGTGTTGACTCCCTTCCGTAGCATGACATAAGACGGTCAATCTATTTCTCTACCTAATCTTTCTTTCCCCAAATATTTCCAGTTGTCACGTGTTCTAGTTTTTGCCTGCTTATGATGTGGAGAAATAAGATGACTGCCACTTTATGATTATCATGATAAGTTGTCTTTGCGACTTAGCTTCCCTCGAAATGTCCTGATTTTGGCTACCCACGGAATTGTGAGCATTATTCTGTAAAACCGCATCTCCAAAGTTTATGTGGATTTTTTTTTCGCGTGTTTACTAATCATCCACGATTCTTAGCCATATGTTAAAACTGGTGCTATGTAGCATTCAAATAAAGCACTGACTGATTATAGCAATTGAAAGAGAAAATGCTAAACCAAATTGATGCATTTAAATACCTAGGGACAATTATAACATCTTGACGATTTGAAAGATGAGTGAGAGGGGAGAAGAGCCAGAGGCAGAAGGAGAAGAAAGATGATGGATGGATTGAGACGATGGAGTGAAAGAATATAATCAGCAGAGATGATTCAGCAGAGATGAACACCAGGGACCGAGATCTGTGGAAAGACATGAACACCTACGCCAGCTGGCATGGCACATGTTGATGATAACATAGTGAATATTGACACACAAAACACGCGCGCGCACACACACACACACACACACACACACACACACACACACACACACACACACACACACACACACATATATATATATGTAATATATAAGTAGAGGTAAAAGACCACCATGTGGATGTGGAAGACAAGGGGAAACCACCATATTATCGCCCCATGACTTCATTGCAAAACATATATCAGAGTTAGTGAACGACTTTAATGGCTGTCTTATGACATCCTCGTCCGGTAGGGACAGTCATGAGCCACAGGTGACACCAGACCGTCATCCAGCTACTGATGGCAAAATCATAAATAAAATAAATAAATTTCGGGTAGGAACATAGAATGTTAGGACATTAAATGAGCTAGGCAAGTTGAACAATGTTGTAAGAGAGATGGATAGCATGAAAATGAATATACTAGGCGTTAGTGAGATGAGACGGAAGGGATAGGGCAAAATTATAGCTATCAACCAGACAATAATTTATTCTGGAGGGGATACACATGAAAAAGGTTTAGGAATAATACTTGACGAAAAAACAGCCAAGTCACTTAATGAATACTGGTATATTTCAGATAGAGTTGTTTTGGTCAAAATCAAAGGCAAACCAATAGATATAAATATTATACAAGTATATGCACCAAAAACAAGCAGTAGTGATAAAGAAATACAACACTTTTACGATGAAATAGAAATGACGATGGCTCAAATTGGATCACAGGAAATAAAAATAATACTTGGAGATTTTAATGCAAAAGTAGGAAAGGGGAAAATGGAGGATGTAGTGGGGAATTATTGTTTAGGTACAAGAAATGAAAAAGGGGAAAAGCTAATAGAATGGGCAAATATCAATGTTATGATAATTGGAAACACGTGGTTTAAACACCATAAAAGACGACTATACACATGGAAAAGCCCTGATAAGAAAATACGCAACCAAATTGACTACATACTAATTAATAAAAGATTTAGAAATGCTTTAATCCAATGTAAAACAATGCCTGGCGCCGACTGTAATAGTGATCATGTACCACTATGTGGACAAATAAAAGTAAGATTAAAGAGAGGGAAAAAAATGGCTAGGAACATGAGACTTAATAAAGAGGTTCTGAAAGTAGATAAAGAAATTCAAGAACAATACATAGTGACTGTGAAAAATAGGTACAATGCAATAGCTAAAATACAGAGTATAAATGAACAATGGGAAATGTTAAGGGACTCCATTCATCAAACTAGCAAAGAAATATTACCGAAGAGAAGTCAAATAGCTAAGAAAGAATGGATGAATGAAGAAATCTTAATGCTGATGGACAAAAGAAAACAGAGTAAAAATGGCAAACAAGAATACGCTAAGATAAATAAAGAAATAAAAGATAAATGTTAGAAGGCAAAAGAAAGTTGGTTAAATGAGAAGTGCAAAAAAATTGAATTAAATGCCATTAAAGAGACACAAAATATGCACAGACAAATCAGTGAGCTCACGGGAAGAAAATTTAAGAATAAATACAGGGTGTTTGAAATAAAAAAAAGGAAAGATATTATTGGAGGAAGGTGCTTTAATGAAGAAGTGGATGAGTATATAAGAGAATTATATGATGGGGAAAGGGAAGAATTAACAGAAGAAAGTAACTTAGAAGGTCCACCTATTCTAAAAGAAGAAGTCGCTGTCGCTATGAAATATATGAAGAAAGGAAAAACAGCTGGACCAGATGAAATCACAATAGAAGAATTAGAAGTATTGGGAGAATTTGGAGTAGATATATTAACCAAAATGTTAAATGATATTTACAGCGGTGGTTATTTACCCAGTGATATGCTGACATCTGTATTTATAGCTATACCAAAAAGACCAGGAGCAATTGAATGTGAAGATTTTCGTACAATTAACCTCATAAACCATATCACTAAGCTTCTGCTCAGAATCACGAGAAGAACCAGAAAGAAAATAAAAATGGAAATTAGTGAAGAACTGTATGGATTTGTGGAGGGAAAGGGCACAAACAATGCAATATATACATTACGGACACTAATAGAAAGGTCAACAGAGAAACAGAAAGACATATATTTATGCTTCATAGATTATACTAAGGCATTTGATAAGTAAAACATGATGAACTGATTAAAATGTTGGAAGATATCAACATTGATGGGAAAGATTTAAGAATAATAAAGAATATTTACTGGAACCAAGTAGCAGCAATGGAAATAAAGGAGGTAGTTACGAACACATAAAGCAAGGAGTACGACAGGGATGTGTCTTGTCACCAGATCTCTTCTCCCTATATAGCGAAGTAATAATGAGAGAGATCAAAGAGATGCCAGGAATACTAGTTGGAGGTTATAATATAAATAATATACGCTTTGCAGATGACACGCTATTGGTGGCAGATAAATCAACAGACCTACAGCAATTGTTGGACACTGTAGTAACAGAGAGTGCAAGGAAAGGACTCTCCTTGAATATCAAGAAAACAGTAACAATGGTGATATCAAAGAAAATGGTGACACCAAAATGTGACATAGAAATAGAAGGAAAAATTCTTAACCAAGTGGATAATTTTAGATACCTAGGGACATTTATAACATCAGATGGAAGATGTACAACAGAGATTAAGAGCAGAATAGGGCAAGCAAGGGTCGCATTTAACAAACTGAAGAGTATCTTGTGCAATAGGTCACTATCACTGAGCGTAAGAAAAAGAGTGCTGAAATGCTATGTAGAACCAGTTTTGCTGTATGGCAGTGAATCTTGGAATGTAAATGAACAAATTAAGAAGAAATTAGAAGCAACAGATATGTGGTTCCTGAGACTAATGTTGCGAATTCCTTGGACTGCCAGAGTAACTAACAACGACTGCCTGAAACAGGCTAATGAAACTAGAACACCATATACAACAATAAGAAAGAGACAAACAGCTTTCTTTGGTCATGTGATGAGAAGAGAGGCATTGGAGAACATCGTGACAACTGGAAAGAGAGGCAGAGGCAGACCAAGAGAAATGATGCTGGATGGATTGAGACGGTGGCACGGAGGAATATCAGCAGCAGAGTTGTTCCAGAAAACCAAAGACCGAGATCTGTGGAGAGCCATGAACGCCTACGCCAGCTGGCAGGGCACTTGATGATGATATATGTGTGTGGTCTATATATATGGTCTACAAGGTATATATATATATATATAGATGCGACAGATGCAAGAAAAATGCCGGGAACAAAATCAGCCACTGTTTATTGCCTTCATCGACCTCACAAAGGCATTTGATTTGGTCAGTCGTGAGGGTCTGTTCAAAGCACTAAAGAAGATTGGCTGCCCACCAACTCTTCTGTCCATTGTGGAATCGTTCCACACAGGCATGAAGGGTATAATCATAATATATATATATATATATATATATATATATATATATATATATATATATATATATATATATATATATATATATATATATATATATATATATAAACATTATAATTGAATCGGGCACTCCCCCGATGTGTCTCCACCTTGCCGTGGTGGGGGAGCTTGAGTGTCCCGTTGACCCCATGTGCTTGCCGATGGGTGAAAACTACATATCGGACAGCGTATGGGATAGGGACCAGACTAAGAGAGACACAACCTGCTGCTCTGCAGGAGACTGAGGATAGCAGTCAAAAGTTTAAATCAGGCGCATGAAGGCAGTTCTTGTTTCGGACAATACTCTAGGGCTCTCTGTCGAGGGTTTAGGCTGAACGCCTCTAAGCCACAGACCCTCGGATCTGAGAGTCGGGCCGATATCCACCTACCGAAAAATTGGAATCGAGATACTGAGCAAGCTACATGCCCAGTTCTGATACTTGTTTGAAGGCTCTCAGCTGAGGGATATGTTGGATTCCCGGATGAGATGGCCTGGCCGTTTCTCACTGACTGCTGCACGAAGGTAAGGTGCTGAGCCGGCAGCACATGTAGCCTACCTCGTGAGCGAGTACAAAAAGTCAGTAAAATGCCCCAGTCGAAGAAAATGGTTACGAAAACTGTCTGTATCTAACTCATAGAGAGTGTAGATAAAAGTGGAGAAACGTCCCAATAACGCGAAATGGAACGCACGGCGAGCGAACCTATTGCGTGGTCCAAAGTCAAAAGCAAAAGCTTACCGAGTGGATGTCGCCCGCAATCTGACCGCCCCTGGAGCTCACTTGAGCGACCAGTGGCAAGCGAGATGCCCAATACATGGAAGTGAGGAACCAAAGCAGCCATGAGCAGGACGTGGCAACTCCTCGGGTGAGCCCAGTCTCGGAGCAATATGTGCCGGCTCTGCAATTATGGAAGCCTCCATTGTCTGCCCCTGCCTTCCCTTGAGGGCCGACCGCGATGTCGTTGGTCGTTCTATCTTGACCAGCTGAGATGTGGGCGACATCACAACAGTCTAACGTGCCTCGAAATCAGAGGAAGGTTAACCTCATTAAAAAATGCCCGCCGGAAGTCGGAAGTGTCGTCCTACGGGTGGCAAACTAAAAATTGACACTACGCAATTACGTCCGAGTGAAATGTCTCGTCCGAATGTCTCTCGTGCTAGGAACAGCTCTGACTACCTAGTTTCCGAATGCCGCTCTTGTTCGGAACAGCTCTGACTAGGTAGTTTTCCGAATGTCCGCCGTGCCTGGAACAGCTCTGATGGGTACAGGGACAAGCACATGTCCGAAAACTCGCTTAGTGGAAACCAACCGCAGAGCTGACTGGTTTGTGCAGGAACGGTCCAGGGCGAGCGAAATGCCCAATATATTGAAGTGAGGAATTAAAACAGCCATGAGCAGGACGTGACGATTCCCTCGGTAAACCCAGCACCAGAGCGTTATGTGCCGGCTCTGCAATTATGGAAGCCACCCAGGATGGCGGAAAATGCTATGGACTGTCCCTGCCTTCACTTGAGGGATGACCGTGTAGTCTTCGACTGTTCCAACTTGACCAGCTGAGATGTGGACGGTACCACAAAAGTGAGAGTCTCCCAGGATTGCTAACCTGGTCAAAAATGCACGCTAAAAGTCGGATGTGTTGGCCTGAGGGTTTCGACCCGAGGGTGCCTAACCAGACACACCGCAATCACATCTGAAAAAATCACTCCGGATGAACGCAAAGAAGAAGAATCGGGCAAGTTTTACAAGTTTAATGAATACATTAATTATAGGGTTTTCAATGCCTTCAGAAAAATTCCACGGTTGATTTCTGATTATATTTCCATTATAAACATTATCATCATTATCATCAAGTGCCCTGCCAGCTAGGCGTTCATGGCTTTCCTCAGATCTCGGTCTTTTGGTTTTCTGGATCAAATCTGCTGCTGATATTCCTCCATGCCGCCGTCTCAATCCATCCAGCATAATTTCTCTTGGTCTGCCTTTGCCTCTCTTCCCCTCGATCTTTCCAGTTGTCACGATGTTCTCTAATGCCTCTCTTCTCATCACATGACCAAAGAGAGATGTGTGTCTCTTTCTTATTGTATATAATTTTCTAGTTTCATTAACCTGTTTCAGGCAGTTGTTGTTAGTTACTCTGGCAGTCCAAGGAATTCGCAACATTCGTCTCAGTAACCACATTTCTGTTGCTTCTAATGTCTTCTTAGTTTGTTCATTTACATTCCAAGATTCACTGCCATACAGCAAAACTGGTTCTACATAGCATTTCAGCACTCTCTTTCTTACATTCAATGACAGTGACTTATTGCATTAGATACTCTTCATTTTATGAAATGAGGCTTTCGCTTGCCCTGTTCTGCTCTTAATCTCTGTTGTACATCTTCCATCTAAATTATCCACTTGGTTAAGAATCATCATCATCATCATCATCATCATCATCATCATCATCATCATCATCATCATCATCATCATCATCATCATCATCTTCCACTTCTGCCGTCAAGAATTCTTCCTTCTATCTCTACGTCACATTTTGGTGTCACCATTTTCTTTGATATCACCATTGTTACTGTTTTCTTGGATATTCAAGGAGAGTCCTTTCCTTGCACTCTCTGTTACTACAGTGTCCAACAATTGTTATAGATCTGTTGATTTATCCGCCACCAATACTGTGTCATCTGCAAAGCGTATATTATTTATATTATAACCTCCAACTAGTATTCCTGGCATCTCTTTGATCTCTCTCATTATTACTTCGCTATATAGGGAGAAGAGATCTGGTGACAAGACACACCCCTGTCGTACTCCTAGCTTTATCTGTTCGTAACTACCCTCTTTATTTCCCATTTTAATTGCTGCTACTTGGTTCCAGTAAATATTCTTTATTATTCTTAAATCTTTCCAATCTCAATGTTGATATCTTCCAACATTTTAATCAGTTCATCATGTTTTACTTTATCAAATGTCTTAGTATAATCTATGAAGCACAAATATATGTCTTTCTGTTTCTCTATCAACCCTTTCTATTAGTGTCCGTAATGAATATATTGCATTGTTTGTGCCCTTTCCCCCACAAATCCATCTGTTTTTCACTAATTTCCAGTTTTATTTTCTTTCTGGTTCTTCTCATTATGATTCTGAGCCGAAGCTTAGTGATATGGTTTATGAGGTTAATTGTACGAAAATCTTCACATACAATTGCTCCTGGTCTTTTTGGTATAGCTATAAATACAGATGTCAGCATATCACTGGGTAAATATCCACTCCTGTAAATATCATTCAACATTTTGGTTAATATATCTACTCCAAATTTTCCCAATACTTCTAATTCTTCTATTGTGATTTCATCTGGCCCAGCTGTTTTTCCTTTCTTCATATGTTTCATAGCATCAGCGACTTCTTCTTTTAGAATAGGTGGGCCTTTTAAGTTACTTTCTTCTGTTAATTCTTCCCTTTCTCCATCTTATATATTCATTCCACCACTTCATTATAGCACCTTCCTCCAATAATATATTTCCTGTTCTTGATTTCAAACACCCTGTATTTAGTCTTATTTTTCTTTTTGTGAGTTCACTGATTTGTCTGTGCATATTTTTTTTGTATCTTTAATGGATATAATGCAAGTTTTTTTGTACTGATCGTTTAACCAACTTTCTTTTGCCTTCCCGCATTTATCTTTTATTTCTTTATTTATCTTAGCGTATTCTTGTTTGTCATATTTACTCTGTTTTCTTTTGTCCATCAGCATTAAGATTTCTTCATTCATCATTTTTAGCTATTGCATTGTACCTATTTTTCACAGTCACTCTGTATTGTTCTTGAATTTCTTTATCTACTTTCAGAACCTCTTTATTCAGTCTCAGGTTCCTAACCAGTTGTTTCCCTCTCTTTAATCTTACTTTTATTTGTCCACACAGTGGTACACGATCACTATTACAGTCAGCACAAGGCATTGTCTTTACATTAATTAAAGCATTTCTAAATCTTTTATTAATTAGTATGTAGTCAATTTGGTTGGGTATTTTCTGATCAGGGCTTTTCCATGTGTATAGTCGTCTTTTATGGTGTTTAAACCATGTGTTTACAATTATCATATCATTGATATTTGCCCAGTCTATTAGCTTTTCCCCTCTTTCATTTCTTGTTCCTAAATAATATTTCCCCACTACATCCGCCATTTTCCCCCTTTCCTTCTTTTGCATTAAAATCTCCAAGTATTATTTTTTTATTTCCTGTGATCCAATTTGAGCCATCGCCATTTCTATTTCGCCGTAAAAGTGTTTTATTTCTTCATCACTACTGCTTGTTGTTGGTGCATATACTTGTATAATATTTATATCTATTGGTTTGCCTGTGATTTTGACCATAGTTACTCTGTCTGAAATACACCAGTATCCATTAAGTGACTTGGCTGTTTTTTTCGTCAAGCATTATCCCTACACCCTTTTCATGTGTATCCCCCCCTCCCCCCCCCCCCCCCCCCCCCCACCCGAATAAATTATTGTGTGGTTGGCAGCTATAATTTTGCCCGATCCCTTCCATCTCATCTCACTAAAGCCTAGTATATTCATTTTCATGCTATCCATCTCTCTTACAACATTGTTCAACTTGCCTAGCTCATTTAATGTCCTAACATTTCATGTTTCTACTCTAAATGTATTTATTTTATTTATGAACATACTTAATGAATTCATGCTATGGTCATGTTTCCGCTATAATTATATTGTTTAGAGAATTGAACTGAAACCGTTAAACTCAATAATGTATTTCCTGACACAATATGAAACTGTGATCCCAGACACCATGATTTATTGCGGCCTCAAACTGTCTGATGTTTATTACATGACGAAATCAAAACGACAGCCGTTAGAATCTTTGAAGTGTTATATTCTCGGATAAACAATACATGCAACTTTAACACGTGCAACCATTTTCTTTCAAGATTTACACCAAAGCAGAAATTATTTATACACCTTTGTCTGACTTTTATTAATTCAGTGGATGAACTATCCTATGGAATGCCACTGGTATTCAATAAGACGGAATTACCCGCAGAAACTGATTTCAGTTATCTTTTATATCAAATTAAAACCAAATGCTACATGTACAATGCCCTATTTAATTACAGTAATTGCTTAACAATAAATCGTATTGTTGAGAGTTAATGTATCTATGATTCAAAATAAATGTACTTTTATTTACATAGTAACCTTGCCCAAATCAGTGATAGTTGAATACACACGCAGACACGCATGGAGAGAGAAAGAGAAAGAAAGAGAGAGAGAGAGAGAGAGAGAGGGAGAGAGAGAGAGAGAAGGGAAGAGAGAGGGAGAGAGAGGCACACACAGAGCGAGGAAGATATAGATAGATAGAGAGAGGCACACACAGAGCGATATATATATATATATATATATATATATATATATATATATATATATATATATATATATATATATATATATATATATATATATATATATATATATCTTCTTCTTCAGCGTTCCGAGCCATTGAGGTTCTTTGCTGCAGATACAATCCGTCTCCATTCATCTCTCTGGTGGACCTTCTCTTGCCAGTCGTTGATTCCAAGTGCTTGTAGGTCTGTATATGTATTCTCTCTCCACCGTCTTCTTGGTCTACCTCGAGGTCTACTGTCATTTATTTCCTGAGTGTAAGCGAGTTTTGTTTCCCTATTATCTTCCATTCTTTCTCTATGCCCCAGCCATTGTAGTCTATTAGCCTTCATGATACCAGTGATTAGCGGGGACTTAAACAGATCATAAATGTCTTTGCTACTTCTTCTTTTCCACTCTCCACTTTGTGTATCCCTAATGGGTCCAAAGATGCGTCTTAAAATTTTGTTTTCAAAGGTTTGTAACAAGGCTTCGTCTCCTTTCGTTGTACTCCAGATTTCAGAGCCATACAGCACAACTGGTCTGATCAGTGATATATATATATATATATATATATATATATATATATATATATATATATATATATATATATATATATATATATATATATATATATATATATATATATAGAGAGAGAGAGAGAGAGAGAGAGAGAGAGAGAGAGAGAGAAAGAGAGAGAGAGAGAGGACAGACTAATTCTTGAAACATGGGATCTCATAGCTTGTGTTGTGAAGATTATACTGACTTACTTTTCTAGGCGATGCTTTATCAGCTTTATCATAGACAGCCAGACCTGTAGGACTAAGTCCCAGCCACCAAGGGATGTTTTTCTTGTCCTGTAAATATCAATGTATGTTAGTGTTCTTCGCAATACATGTGCGCCTTATCATACAAACCGGTGGAAGCCATGGGGAACCACCATTAAAATTCTTAGCAGATTATAATTCGACAACCCACATAATTTCAGATAACGTACCTCATCTACTCATCTGTAACAATAACAATCGTGTTGGTTAGTGAATCATGGTGATCCACCTTCATCGATGGTAATTATGTAAGGGAGAACATGACACGAGATTCTTCTTGTTGTTGTTGTTGTTGTTGTTGTTGTTGTTGTTGTTGTTGTTGTTGTTCTTCTTCTTCTTCTTCTTCTTCTTCTTCTTCTTCTTCTTCTTCTTCTTCTTCTTCTTCTTCTTCTTCTTCTTCTTCTTCTTCTTCTTCTTCTGCGTTCATCCGGAGTTTTTTCTTCTTTTTCGGACGTGATTGCTTAGTGCCTGTTTACAGCAGAGCTGGGTTCTTGTGCCGTTAGGCCGACACATCCGACTTCTTCGGGCATTTGTTGACCGGGTTAACCTTCCCGGGGAATACACGAGATACTATGTTCGCTTATTGCAGGGTATGGTTGGGGGGGGGGGGGGGAAGGATTATTGAGGGAGTGCGGATTATGTGTGTGCACATCCTAAGTAAAGTGATAACCATAACAAATGTACCGTTTGTCGTACTGATTCACGGCCATACGCCACTTTAGTGACAGAAGGGATCGATGCTTGACTGCCATACGCGGCTTTAGTGACATATTCTTGACAGTTCGTTGTTTGTTTCATTTCGCGTATCTTCCTTAATTGTAATGCCCTGTAAATGACGTTTTACATCGGATGAAGGTCTGTGATTTTACAACAGCCCACGAGAGAAAGAAAGTATTAATATTTGAGCAGGAATATTTAGTTAAATTGTGGTTACTTTTCTGGTTTTAGAAATGGCAACGCCCTTGGTTGTCGGCCTCGCATATTTACATTAGATAATAGTTTTAAGCAATGTTAGATTATAGTCATTCTGATTTAAAGGACTCTCAAGAAATTGCTGAGAGGAGTTCGTCTGGGAA
The DNA here is from genome assembly GCA_014155875.1 of Cepaea nemoralis. Classification (NCBI taxonomy): domain Eukaryota; kingdom Metazoa; phylum Mollusca; class Gastropoda; order Stylommatophora; family Helicidae; genus Cepaea; species Cepaea nemoralis. Next base: position 87,257 of record JACEFZ010027911.1, on the reverse strand, counting down.
AGCTCCCGAAAGCCCTGTTCTCTAGTCCCCTCAGTCTAGAACAGCTGACCTAGTCTAAGCGAGATAATCGAGGTATTATCTTACCCCACCGAGGGCGATTGGTGGCCCTTGGCTTCTGGACGATTCGGCTGAGTGAAGCTCAACCCATCGTGTTCCGGCAGCGCATGCGTAGTGGGAGATTTCAGCACAAAGACCGGCAGTTGTGGGCTGACCGGGACAGTGAACGGTTGTGAATTGCTGTGCGGTGTTTTTCGCTAAAACTAGGGAGAGAGGAGGCCGATGTCTTTTGTCTTTTTGAAGAAAGCTGACATACAATCCCTAAGTAGGATGATGGCTCCTCAATTCAGCCAGCTTTCACAAACTAAGGTACTTTTCATACATTAATATAATTTACGAGTGTCGAAGCGCGATTGTTTGTACACGTGTGGCTGACCGTCAAGGAGAAATCGGTCAGGTGTGAACGAAGCGGGCTTGTGTTTATACAGTAATTATTTACCAGCCTGTTTGGTACGGCGACTAGAGCGCGGGTTGTTTCCTCACGAAATGTTATGGGACCTCGGCCCAGCCATCGATGTATGTAAATCGAGTTCACAACTGGGCGGTTTGGAACTCCAGCATAGTGCGCGTCAGCGGAGCGGAAGCGGTGCCGAAGCACAACCGAAAGTTGCGGAAGGCGTTAAATAGACCCCGACGTGTATGGTATCGGCGAACTCGGTTCGACGAGACGAACCTCGTGCGATGGTCGCCGGACATGTCGAAGGTCATTCGAAGGACATCGCGGGTGTCGAAAGTCGTATCATTTGGTGAGGCGACCACTGGCTTTTTCTTGGCTTTCCTCACATCTGTTGTTAATTAGTCGCCTTAACGGAACACCATCTTAATATATAGTGGGTTCCCGAGAGGGTGACACTGGGGGAACTGGAGGGATGTGACAGAGCTGTTCACAGCAAACTGAACCCCGTTCCAAATGCTCTGGCCATAACTGGGGGAGGAGGGAACGGGATGTCGACTTCCGCTACAGGAGGATTTCCCTGTATAATTAATTATTCTCCTGGATCGAAGTTAGAGTTCCCGGAAACCTATTGTATAGTGGTTAATCACAAAGAGAACCAGGGAGAGGAGGACTACCTCAGAGGGAGTAGAAGTGTGTTGTCATCGGCCCTCCTTCAAGGCCATTGTGTCTCTAGGTACCATTAACCCACTAACCCGGTGTGTTGTGTCATTTAGAGGTCTTTTCACGGCGGAACCAGTTCGCAGATACCATAACCAAATACCCAGCACTACTCTATGCTAGTCCAGGAAAGTGGACGGTTTAGCCAGCGCTTGTTAGGACCCAGACCTAGTTCATCTTCGGCAGTGGATCCTAGCCTATGAGGGTGCTGGCCCTTTCATGGCGACACCGGCCTATGCTGAGTACACATGGGTAAAGTGTACCCACTGGTGGTAAGCCTGAGTCACGCTATTCACACATGGTGTTGTCTTTGGCAGGTTCTACCTTGTGAGAGACCTAATTGACGGGACCAGAGAGAGATGACTTGGTGACGGTGGTAGCATTGCTAGCTTACATGCGTGACGTGAGGTGACGCTTCTACACAGCACCACGTCGCAGCGAAGTCTCAACTACGCCACAGTCCAGTCCCCGTCGTCGACCTCTAAGTTGATCTTCAGTCAGTCCACCTGGTATTATGATGGCTACGCACGGGCGAGTATATTGTCCTCGAGTATGTGACCATTCTGACATTGTGACCCACTAGCCCAACTATTAGGGTAGAACTACATCACCCTTTACTTCAGGATGGCCTGGTGTTTCTGGAACGGTCTAACACTTCAGGGTAGGAATATTGGTGACATTAGCTACAGGGTCACCGGCTACAGGTATTTACTCTGAGTGAAAGAGGCCACTTGATCATAGTCAGTGACTTTTTGCCAACTCCAAGTGCTTATAGGACCGGTGATAGTAATCTTGATAACTATAGGGGTCACCAGCTATCTCAGTGAACATGAACTTTGTTATACGGTGGCTGCCACGGACAGTTATCTATCACCAGCCTTACTAGTGAACCTTTAGTTGATTGGCCTCCGAAACTTCTACCGAGATGTTATTCAGACGTCATCACGTACCCAAGCAACTCGGAGTCACCACCTCTACCCGCTAGTCAGTCCAGCTGAGTCTACACCTAGCCAGAGACGCTCGACGCTGAGTGAGAAGATGAGTGACCTCCTTAGCCATGTGGTATCGTGCTCTGTGTACAGTGATGATTAAGACGGCCTGAGTGTACTCCAGATAGCCATATCTTCTATCGCGGTTGCCAGGATTCTCTCATGGACATCTTCATTGTTGACATTCATCTTGTACATTATACCATCTAGTCACTATGTGTAGATACCAAGGTTGTGTCATGTGTTCTGGACGAGAGGTGAAAGGAGTATAGTCCTGTGGTTGATAGTGTGAGAGACAGAAATCCAAGGGTTGGAGGGATCTGTAGACTGAGATTGATCGTATTCTCATATTACCTCTATCCCGTTATTAAGGTGTGATAGTATCCTCCCCTCACCCCAGGGAATACAACGACAAGGAATTTGTGAAATATTCTAAACTGATAGCACGTGGTCAATGTGGTTATTCAGTTAAAATAAATTATTTAGCAGGCACTCATAATGGAAAACAAAACTAACTGTGAAAGTTCGTCATCATGTCGAATTATGCTCCCACTTGTGCCCCTAAGTTTGCTATGCTTAACACAAATAAGCTGAAGAATATTTAAATTACATTACATTGGCACCTTTCCGTCTTGAAAGACGATAGTTTGGTACATTGTGCTTCAAAAAGGCTTAATAACTGTCATATGGCAATAACTACGATCCATGGTGGTGGCGAGTGTGGCTGGTAAGGCCAATTCTTGCTGCAAATGTTTGCCCACAGTAGGTGCATGTGAAAACATGGTCATTTCCACCATTTTGCACCATCTTACGTCTCTCACGCTCTGTGTGTGCTTTATCTGCAATCATTTTCTCCTTTGTCTTTATTCCATTTCTGATAATTGCCCTCCATGCAACACGTTCAGCGGCGACGTGCTCCCATTGTGCATTATCAATGCCTGTATCAATCATGTCCCGCTTACACACATCTTTGTATCGTAGTAGAGGCCGACCCTGAGATCTCCTACCCGTCTGTAATTCACCAAAAAAGATGTCCTTTGGTATTCTACCATCATCCATCCTCCTAACGTGTCCTATCCATCTAAGTCTACGAAGACTGAGCATGGAATACACCGTCACACAACCTGATCTTTCCAATACTTCAGTATTTGTGATTTTGTCTTGCCACTTAATACCAAGTATTCTTCGCAGACACCGCATATGAAAGCTGTTTAAACGTTTCTCTTGGCGTGAGTAAGTTGTCCAGGTTTCACTGCCATAAAGAAGAGTACTAAGGACACAGGCTTGGTAGACGAGGACTTTTGTTTTGGCAGTAAGCTTCCTGTTCTCCCAGACTCTTTTTGCTAACATGTTCATTGTTGTTGTTGCCTTGCCAATCCTGATGTTGATTTCCTGATCGAGGGATAATTTGCTATTTACCTCTGATCCAAGATATGTAAAATGGTCTACTATCTCCAGTTCGGCGTCGTCAATAAAGATTGATGGTACACCATGTACACCTTGTGACATAATCTGTGTCTTCTTTTTGTTAATTGTTAAACCAAATTCAGAACAAGCATTGGAGAATGCAGATAGTAGATGTTGTAATTCTTCCTCAGAGTGGGTCGTAATCGCAGCATCATCCGCAAAAAGCAACTCTCTGATTAGTACCCTGCTAATTTTGGTCTTGGCCTTCAATCTCTGAGCATTATAGAGGCCACCATCTGAGCGTGAGTGAATGTATATACCGTCATCCTGATCACGAAAGGCATATTTCAGTAGAAGTGAAAAGTATATCCCAAAGAGGGTGGGGGCTAGTACACAACCATGCTTAACTCCACTCTTGATTTCAAACTCTTCTGAAGTTGAGCCATCAAACTTGATTATACCCTTCATGCCTGTGTGGAACGATTCCACAATGGACAGAAGAGTTGGTGGACAGCCAATCTTCTTTAGTGCTTTGAACAGACCCTCACGACTGACCAAATCGAATGCCTTTGTGAGGTCGATGAAGGCAATAAACAGTGGCTGATTTTGTTCCCGGCATTTTCCTTGCATCTGTCGCAATGAGAATATCATATCAATGGTAGACCGGTTCTGACGGAAGCCGCACTGTGATTCGGGGTAGACCTGATCTCCCAGGACTTGAAGTCTGCGCATGAAAATTCTGGCAAATACTTTCCCAACAATACACAGAAGTGAGATACCCCTATAGTTGTTGCAGTCGCTCCGATCTCCCTTGTTCTTGTACAGCGTTATGATGTTTGAATCTTTAAAATCCTGTGGGACTTGTCCTTCTCGCCAGCATAGCTCTATTAGCTGGTGGATCTGTAGAGCGAGGGTGTCTTGCCCACTCCTGATCACCTCTATTGGAATCCCATCCTTACCTGGAGCCTTGCCAGATGCAAGCTCATTTATAGCACACTTAACTTCTGTTATAGTGGGAAGTGTGTCCAGGTGGTCAAGAGTTGGCAGGGCCTCTATGGCGTTGAGGGCATCATCCGCCAGCTTGGTCTCACTTGAGTAAAGCTCTAAATAGTGCTCGACCCATCTATCCATCTGCTGTTTCTTATCAGTGATGATTTCTCCAGTCAAGGTTTTCAGCGGTGCACTTCTTTTGATCATTGGACCACAGGCTTTCTTTATCCCTTCATACATGCTTCTGATGTTTCCCTTATCACTTGCGATTTGAATGGACTCACATAACTTGATCCAATAGTCATTCGCACACTGCCTGGCAGCCTTTTGTACATCCTTCCTCGCTTGCTTCAGCTCACTCAGAGTGTTACGCGTTGGTCTTTCCTTGTTTCTTAAGAGAGCTATCTTCTTTTTATCAATCAAGGGCTGCAGTATCTGGCTGTTTGCCGCAAACCAGTCCTGCCTCTTATGATCCACAGTGCCGTAAACCCCTACCGCTGTTTTATAAATAGTTTCCTTAAGTTTACTCCATTTATCATTTACTATACAATTTTCTGATGTATCATTGAAAGCGTCCTCAAGTTGCTGTTGAAATTCAAAGCACTTTCCAGGATCGTGAGTGTTAATAATATTAATCCTGTGGCTAGACTTGTGTTTAGCTGTGTAGATTCTCTTTGGTCTCAGTCTAACCCTTGCAACAACCAAAGAATGATCTGTATCACAGTCAGCACTGTGGTAACTTCGAGTTAATGATGTATGGTTCAGATGTTGTCTCCGTGTGATAATGAAGTCCAGCTGATGCCAATGGCCGGATCTTTTATGTTTCCATGTGACCTTATGCATCTCTTTTGTTTGAAAAAAGGAGTTTGTAATACATAGGTCATTTCTAGTGCAATGCTCCAGCAGCCTTTGCCCATTATCATTCATGCGACCGATGTGGTATTTTCCAAGGCACACTGGCTATGAACTCGAGTCCTTGCCCACACGAGCATTGAAATCACCGAGCATATAAATGTAGTCGGATTGTGGAACTGCCTTGATCGCAAAGTCTAGCTGCTCATAGAATGTATCTTTCACATCATCAGAGGAAGTGAGTGTCGGTGCATATGCAGTGAGAATGGTGGCAAATCCACAAGAGGTTGCCAAGCGCAGTGATAATAATCTTTCATTACCTCCAGCTGGGATATCAATCATTCCCAGTAGCGAATTCTTCACTGCAAAGCCCACACCATGTTGCCTTTTTTCTGCCTGCCCTCTTCCCTTCCAAAAAAAGGTGTAATTGTTTTCCCTGAGTGACCCTTCCTCAGCGAGGCGAGTCTCCTGCAGGCCAGCAATATCAATGTTAAGACGATTGAGTTCAGCATCAATCAAACATTTTGCAAACCCACATTTTGTTTGGCAGTGAATCAGTTAGTTAGTTAGTTAGTTAGTTAGTTAGTCGACAGATCATCCTCGTTGCACATCGAACCATTCAGTCCATAAGTGCTCGGATCCCCTCCTCAGCAAATCCCGCAGCGTGTAGCGGCTAACGACGCCAGTTCTGTGTTGGTTTATCAATCTTCTTTGGCTTCCTGCGTAGTGTTCTTGTTTGGCCACCCCTCTTTTAATTTGCTGCTCCCGCAGTCTGGCCATTGTTGTAGATTCACAGTCATCACTTGGTTCTTGCAAAAGTCTCACTTCTCGTAGAGCATTCAGAATGTCAGCCTGGTCCATGGCGCGTCCGCCCTCCACAGTAGCCTCACCTGCGAGCTTGTCAGCCCGCTCATTTCCTTGTACTCCCGCATGACCTGGCACGAAGATGAAACTAATCTTTGCTAGCCGAGACCGCTTCAGAGGCAGCAACCACTCTCTTCGGATCGACCCCTCCTCTATCCTCTTGATCATGTTCATTGAGTCGCTAAGGAAACAAGCCCTAGTGAATGTCTGTGTCTCGAGCCATGTTATTGCTTTACTTACTGCCATGACTTCCATGGTCAGGCTACTTGTGGTTTCAGTGAAAGCACCAGAGTCCTCCTTCACAATTCTCCCTCCGGCCCGAGCTGTAAAGGCCCATGAGCTTCTCACATGTCGGACGACCGACCCATCTGTGTAGATGACCGCGTCACCGTCTAGCGAATTCTCGAAAATCAACGCTTGTACTTCAGCCTCAACAGCAGCCGGATTTTCTTGTCTGCATTTTCTATCTAGTTGGATGCAAACTGAAAAGGATGTGCAGAAGTCTGTTGGCACTTGCACCCACTCCTCGCCAGGTTCTAAGTCCTCAAGTGAACACACCTGTTGAAGAATGTCTTCGGCTTGACCCATCCACGACCGTCCTCTTTTTAACCTGCTGCCCTTCACCTTCCCAATTTCGCTATGCAGTGGATGTTGTGTGTTTGCGTTAATTTTGAGGTAGGCGCGTGCCCTGCAAACTTGTATTCTCTCTTCAATGGTTGGAAAATCAAGAAGGTAGCGCATCGCCCTGCATGCTGTATCTCTTGTACATCCAAGAATCAGTTAAATAATATGAAGAGATTCACAGGAAAATTAGGAAGCTATGCAAAGTGGCAAAAGAAACATGGCTTGAGGAAAATTGCAAGGAAATTGAAAACCAACACAACACTCGGAAAACCAAATTATTGCACAAAAGAAACAATGACATCACTAACAAAAGAATACACACATCAACGGGTTGCCTAAAAACCAAAGATGGCAGAATCATAATAGAAAAAGATCAGATATTACATGCGTGGTCAGATTATGTGAAAGACCTTTATGATGATACAAGAGAAGAACAAAATGATCATCGGAATAATAATGAAGGACCATCAATTCTGAAGATGGAAGTTCAGAATGCTCTTAACCATATGAAAACTGGCAAGACCCCGGGTACAGATAACATCCCAATAGAAATGATAAATGCCTAAGAACAGTGGTTCTCAACCTTTTTTGGCCAATGCCCCCCTTTACCATATGTCCAGAACGTCATTCCCCCCTTTCGAATTTCCTCCCTATAAATCCCCCCCCTCCCCCCCCCTCCCACCCTTACACAGTATAATACAAATTGAAGCTAAATTTAATAGCACATACTAGAACATGTCTAGACATCTACATAAAACGTGATTTGCGGGTCTACTTACGTTATAAAACGAATTTCATTAGGGCGAGAAGTACAGAACCGTACAATTTAGAGGGCAAAACAATATCAAGTAACTGGTTCTTGTATTAATGCGATCTTAAAATAATCTTAATTTCCCCCCTTGGAAACCCTAAAATTCCCCACTAGGGGGGAATTCCCCACCGGTCTACCACTGCCTTAGAAGAATATGGAACAGACCAAGTCACCAGACTGCTGAACGCAATATACAATACTGGAGATATACCTCCTGAATTATGTAATTCTATATTTATTGCAATCCCGAAGAAATCGGGAGCCTTGGAATGCGATCAACATCGAACAATTAGCATAATGAGCCACATCACGAAGATTCTGCTGAGAATTATCATGCAAAGAGTCAGAAAGAAAATACAACCCGAAATAGGAGAAGAACAATGTGGGTTTGTAGAAGGCATGAGCACAGTAAATGCTGTGCATATAGTTGTATACTGATAACAGCATTTGAAAGTTCTATAGAAGTAAATAAAGATCTATATCTTTGCTTTATTGACTACACAAAAGCTTTCGATAAAGTGAGACATGTCGACTTTATAGGGATGCTTGAAAATCTACAAATTGACGGAAAAGACCTTAGACTTGTAAAAAACATATATTGGAAACAAGCTGCCATCATAATTGATAACAATGTAGGTCAATATCAGCCTATTAAAAGAGGTGTCAGACAGGGATGTGTAATGTCTCCAGATCTTTTTTTCCTGTACAATGAAAATATTTTCACAAATATAGAAGATATGGAAGGAATCAACATTGGGGGACGATACATCAATAACATTAGATATGCAGATAATACAGTCTTGATTACAGACAAAGAACAGGACCTGCACAATTTAGTAGATGCGGTTGTTGCAAACAGTGACCAACTAGTGTTAGAAATGAATATTAAGAAGACACAGATTATGGTCGTCACTGGGAAGAAGGAAATGCCACAATGAGATATACGAGTAAATGGGCATCTTCTTAAGCAAATGAATCGATACAGTTATCTCGGCACAGTCATAGTATCTTATGGGAGATGCCTTGAAGAGATTAGAACAAGAATTGCCATTGCGAAGGTAGCCTTTTGCATGATGAAAAACATACTGACCAATAAAAAGATATCAATTGAAACGAGAAAAAGAGTGTTGAAGTGCTACATAGAACCTATATGCCGTGCGTCCACCTTGACGAGGTAGAGGGGCTTGAGCGTTCCAATGACCCCAAGAGCTATGCCGACGGTAGCACAGCTACTGGTAGGGTCACCCATGTCGGACAGGTCAAGGGCGAGGGACCAGACGAAGAGACGTACTATAACAGTGTGTAATATAAGACGAAGGCCGGTCGTTTGTTTGTTGATAAAACGTTTATTGGCTTAATATAACAAAGCTCCGATGAACACCTCCATTCGCTACTCCATCTGGGTTCTAACTGCCCATACCAACCCAATACGTCACGATTGAGCATCTCCCCCCCCTTTCAGTCTTAATGCTCAATCGTGCTGTATCGGAGTTTTCCAATAGACCCCAATTATACCTACACTGTTACACCTCCCCATGTTACTTAAAGAATTTTCCTTTTAAAGGAAAAATCTTTACTCCTAATCCCCATACTCTATTCCCTACTTGTCTTTTAACCTTCGCCAATACATCTTTTACTCTTCTCCCAGTGCTATGGTCCGTCTATAACCTCCCCATATACTTCTTCTTCGCTTTTTATTTATATAATACTACGGTTAATCCAACCAGTCCTTCTTTCCTTTTTATTTCCCCAACATTTTATAATCAACCCACTTCTTCTTCGTTCTTGGTCCTTCAACCAAACATAACATATTTACATATAACATTTCAAATTCACTTTATAATACATCATAACACCATAACACGTTTTCTTAAATACTCCTTCTCCACTTCAATAAGCAATCCGCTTTCCACTTCAAACTCTGACACCAACTCCTTATTCTTATCACCAATACTACTAATTCCCCACTTTCAACTAACCTGAAATCACTTTCATACGATAGGAAGATAAAGAATCGGTGGCCACCGGAATTTAAAAGAAGAAATAGACTCTTTCGAAAAACAACATTCACCTAAACCACACACCCCTTTACACCCCTTTGTTTTTTGAGAATTTATGCAATAAATTCTAAACCACTATATCTCCCCCAGTACTACTCATTATGGTAACAGTTTACGCTGCTATCTACAGCATCAAATACCAACCATCATCCAAAAATAATCTTCACTTCTAAGTGTCTATATAACAGACACTACCTTACCTCACCCTCACCACAAAACACATCCCAAAGACACAATTAAAAAGGTCTATTACCCCTTAAGACCTCCTCCAACACAACACCTCACATAACCTCATCACCTCGTATAACTAATCTTCTCCAATACCTCAGGTTCTCACTTAATGTCCATTTTTTATGGGCATATCTACTAAAATGCTCCACTTATGCCGTTATCAACAGCAACCTAGTAACCTTGAAATCTCCCCTTAAATATTAACCATCAAAAACAACATTGTAATCTGACCCACTTATAAACATTTGCATCCTGCCCAGGCCATGTAACCCCATGTCTCTCTAAAATCTCAATTCATAATTCATGCCGTAATCTACAGCCGCAAAAATAACCACTCATGTCTGTGACTGCTTGTAATCAACTTTATCTCAGTCCCTTTATTACGGACCCACAAACACCCCATGTCCCTATGTCTCCCCTATGTTCATTTCTCATTTACACCCTAACACCTCTTTATTATTGTACTGTTATCTACAGTGTCTAGTCAAACATGGATCCAATTCATGTTTTACTCTTTGTCTGGGGTAATTTTCTTATTCTTCTGTAACCCCGCAATCTCGTGTATATCATGGTTCTTCTGAACCCCCGGAAACTATGTTCAAAACTTTTCTCAGCTTTACCCCACTGAATATATTATTCATTAATCTTTTCTTCTCCCATGTGGTTTCTAATCCCATATTTTTCTAATTAATGCTTATTTTAGTGTATCTCTAACCTTTCCCATAACCATCCCCGGTATATGTTTCCACTTCTTCATAAGCCCATCAACCTCACTATGCTGATTATCCCAGTAATATACACCCATGAAGTTATTCTTCACAAAGAGAATGTGTCTCTCTATTAGCTCACAGTAGTTTATTATAACTTTCTGAACGAAGGGTCCTAATTACAGCCCCCTGTATTGTCTTTATTCTCGACAAAAACCCTATAATTTAAACATAACTTAATTAATTACTATTTAACACACAAAACAGTGAAATAAAATCACAACAGGACATCAAATCCCCCCCCCAAATTTTTGTAACATTCATTTATGTTTCCCCGCAATTCAACTAAAAGTATGATGATGATAGTGATGATGATGGTGACGATGATTAAAATAATACAACATACATCCTAATCTATTTTTTTTTTCTACTACTACTGGTCTCTTTTACGGACCAGTAGTTTACACATGAAAGTCTAAGGACACAATATCTCTACTCTAAAATAATTTCAATCAATTTTACAGGACCAAATCAAGCAAAATTAACTTTATATATATGAGGCATTGTAAGCTCAATTACAATGAATACAATTGTCTTCTCACTAAAGGGAAGGTTTTCAAAAAAAATATACTTCTCTTAGAATTAACCACGTAAAGTGACCCAGCAGCATTGGTCTCCTTTGCTAACCAATGTAACACCTATCTATTTAGCCAAGTCATAACAATTCAATACCAAGCATTAATGCCAAAATACGTATATACATATATACAAATATCCATCTGTTATCTACAGACCATCATAATGCGGAACCATACTTGTTCCCCTCCAAGCAAAATCACTACTCAACAACTGACCATTCCTTTTTCTGGAAGTCAAACATTGATTATCTCCCCTCACAATTTTCTATCTTGTTCCAGCCTCACTCCTAATACGTCATCACATCCTAAAATATCCTCTTAATCCAGCACTGTAAACTACAGGTCGACACATTTATTATTATGTGGGATTATTCCAATGTCATCTCAATGTACCAGCCGTCAATATAAACTGTACCTGTGGCTCGATACACTAATTGTTTCCCTTGGCTTTGTACCAAACTTCTTAATCACTACTGTTAACTACAGTATCTTCATCCTCTTACGTCCAACAAAACTTTGTCTACCTAGTATAGACCTCTCACCAACACATCTACTTCCTGTCCTGATAACTAATTCAACCTTTAAGTTTCTCATCTATCCGACGCAATTAATATTTCATTCTTTTGCATCAGTACTTTCTGTATCTCAGCACCATTACCTCAATTCTCTCCTATCCTTTTCACATCGTGACGACAGTCAAACCAGTCGAAACACCCTTTCTAATTTTCATTTACCTCACCTTGTTTACCTTCGTATCTTTCACTCCTATTTATCAGGATTCTTTCGGAACAGCAACTCATGTCCTGATAACTGACAACGGACCTCATTTTTCTCACATCTCCGTATTAGTCACTCCTGCTTCGGCATGTTCCTGTCAAAAATACTAAAGATGTTTTGTGAATTGTCAGTCAGAATATTAACTCTCTGTCATACGACTTCTATAATTTCCTTCCAAGATCACACATTCCAAACAAAAGACATCACACTTTAGCACAAACAAAACAGAGGCGAGGACTATAGCTAAAGAAGAACAAACAACAACAATTCCGCTAAACGAAACGAAACAAATGATATTGACAACAGGTGTAACCAGGCTGTTCAATTCTCTGGACTTATCAATCACTCTTCTCATATTCACACGGACAATGATACACAACCTCGCTCTCATCTCACGACTACTTTTAGCATCACGACAAATCTAACATGTCTCTTCTATTACTACAAAAAGCTCTTTAGACGCCACCTCAACATTCCATCAATCATTCACCACATATCAACACGTATTGATCTCCTCAAAACACATTGACACAAGACATGTTAACGCCACTCTTATATTTTATCTATGTATTTCACTTATGCGACGTCATCACACCTCTCTCTAACTTCCTTCATCACGACGAACACCTGTCTGACTACGGTTATACTCACGTATGAACACCGCACAACTAGACGAATTATTCCAGAGGACTCTCTCAATTCACTGCCCTCTTATATCTCTACTTCTATACGAAGGTCAGACCCTATACATGACAATCTCGCAACTTCTATTGTTTTCACTGCACTATCTACTATCTCTTCAAAACAAACCTCATTCCAACAGATCCCTAATTTCGTAACTATCATTCTATACTTCTCCACACACAACAACTTTCTTCTTCCTCCGCAAGCACGACGTAACTCGTATATTTCAAGCATCCACAGTCTACTACTTTTATTCACACGTTCAACTGGCTATTTTACATACAGGATACTCAGTTCTTCTTCAATCCATATCTCCTCAGCAGATACTCTCGGTTTATTTGTCAACAACAGTATACTTTCTTTTCTAAACCAACAAACAAAACTATCTTGGACATCACGTCATAGCTCTGAGTCAAACTATTTCTAATACTTATTTTATCTCTCACCCTCTACTAACTCTATGCTGTATCTACTCTATTTTAGTCATATAGTGTGTCCAAGTTGAACACTTCACTGTCTCTCAATACATTAACCCGTCTTTCACTTATAATGTCATCTTCACTATCTAGTTGTCAAGTTACTAAAGTACTCAGGTCTTAAGGTCCTAAGATCTTCTATTTTACTTAAGTCACTTTCTGTTGTTGAATAAATTTCCGCTAACTGTCTACCACTATTCTTCTTCTTAAATTTCTTATTTACGTCAGTCTGTTCACTGTTTTCTGTGTACCTTACGTAACGTTTGTACCTTCCCATCTCGTCCTCCGATGACACACTAATAATAGTTCCCTCATCAGACTCACCATAGTTTACTGCAAACACGTCGGCTCTATTCCTATAGTCGTCCCTAAAACGTCTGACTTTCTTTCTCTTCTTCAGTCTTCGTCCCTTAGCCTTCCCTACTGTCTTGTCATATAAACCCGTATTTTGTTTCAAAGAGTCACTACCCAAAACTCTGTCCGTCTGTCTACCAGCAACTACTCCATATGATGGAAGATCACGCCTCGATTCAGGACCTGCCCGTAGTGTAACACTCTCCTTCTCCGAATCATCTGTAATAATATCTGATTCAGCATCACTATAATATTCAGGTGTGGGAATATCTTCTCCATAACTTTGACAGCTAATATTCCTACACCATTTGGGAATTAGTTTCTTGTCTATAGCTGAAGAAGTTGACATGGTACTACCTCTATTTACAACCATACTAACACTTTTCTTCATTGACTTCCTTTCGTCCTTGGCCCTTGTCTGTCCATCTTTCCTAACTTCAACCTTGTCTCTCTTAGTCAAATGAGTAGGTTTTGACTGATTCTCTATGAAATCAGTTTGAGTTCCCTTTGTCATCTTGCTGACTGATTGTACCTGAGTCTGCGTACTACTTTCTACCGTATTACTTGCTTGTGTCTGCGTCTCTCTATTCCTTTTCTTTACTAACACCGTCGTCTTCTTTTCCTGTCCACTAGTCACATTCGCAACCATTTTAGGATTTTTCTGTGTTTTATTTACAGGTTCAACTCTGTCTCTTACACCTGAGTTTAGATATTGTCTTTGTCTTTTTTCAAACCATTCATCACGTTTTTTCCTAGCGCTTACAGTATAGGATGGCCAACTCCTATAACAGTCTTTCTCATGTCCATTTCTGTATCTCTGATCATTGTACCAGCTCCTAGCCTTAGTCATCCTTGGACTAACATAAATGCTTCTATATTGCCCTCTATTTTCATCAACTAGTGGCTGTCCTCGGCTATTCTTGTTCTCCTTACCTCTTACATTGCTCTGTAACCAGTGTACAAAACATTCTACCTCGCTGACTGCCACCTTTAATTCTCCTAACCATGTAGTCACGTGTTCTAAGTCTCTGCTCAAGTACATTTTTACTCTTTACGCTATCTCAGCCGAAATAATTCTCACTTGTGTCGTGATGAATCTGCTCTGCTAAAATATTCCTAAACAGAGCTAAACCTGTGCTAGGGTGTCCTGTTCCGCCATGCTGAAAAAAATAGTAAAACAAAGCAAGCAACCAATCACACAATTATAATTTCCCAAATCCCAACCAGCACAATTCAGTTGGTTATAATATTGTAAGATATTACATTAATCAGAAGAAGCACCAACGATGTCCTGTCTGAGCATAGGATTAATGAACCCTGTCCTCGAAAAAAAACTCAAACTGGTGGCAATCAGAAGAAGGTTCCTTGTAGATAATGTTCTGTACTCCACTCTAATTAAGGAATTCGGAACCTCACGGGAGACCTCGAAATATACCACTCTGAGTCTATTTCTAAATTACTCTGTTACCTTCAGTTCAGTTCAACCAACCAGATCCCGCATTAGGTGAAACTTAGTCTCAGGAGTCAGGTGGTGGAGTTCAGCTACCACTTCTCTTCCCTCAGGTACTTTCGTCCTTCTCATGGGCTGCCAGAAAATTCTTCAACCCCTGGTTGGGTCACATCTCATGGGCTGCCGGAAAATCTTCGACCCCCTGGTTGGGTCCCTTCCTTGATTCTCAGGTGGGTACTTCAACGTCGTATGGAATGGGTCATAGGATAAACGAGGCCCAAGGATGGATCAGGTGTGTTTGGGTCATAGGAATAACAAGGCCCAAGGATGGATCAGGTGTTTGGGTCGTAGGATTAACAAGGCCCAAGGATGGATCAGGATCAGCCAAGGCCCAGCGATAATTGCGTGTCTTAAGAACTTATGGCCCAATCAACGATCATGCTGTCCTGACAACTCCTGATTAGCTCTTTAACTTTGCCAACAGTCAACCTGCAGAAGGGCGGCCATACAAACTTTCTTCACCGTGACCTCTGCAAAACGGCTGGTACAACAAAATTCTTATCTGAAGTCTTAAAAAAGACTTACAAAGGACCACTCCTGGGCGAGCTTTTGGCCTCTGTATTCAGATATTATTACTATCTCGTCTTATAACTTGCTGGCCATCTTTTGGTGCGTTTGTTACCAGATTCAATAGTTGTTCTTTCACGTGCCGCTTGAATCTTTCTGCGACGACGTTATTCAACTCCGACTTTACATAGTTTTATCTTTCTCAGCCTCAGGTTCGCATCCTGGTCGTGTGGCTCCATTTCGCCTCTTATAACAGTGTGTAATATAAGACGAAGGCCGGTCGTTTGTTTGTTGATAAAACGTTTATTGGCTTAATATAACAAAGCTCCGATGAACACCTCCATTCGCTACTCCATCTGGGTTCTAACTGCCCATACCAACCCAATACGTCACGATTGAGCATCTCCCCCCCCTTTCAGTCTTAATGCTCAATCGTGCTGTATCGGAGTTTTCCAATAGACCCCAATTATACCTACACTGTTACAGTACAAACCTGCTGCCTTGCAGGTAGACTGGGGACAGTCAAAGGCTAGGGAAAGCATCCCGAACAAGTGCTTGTCGAAATCGGATGTACTGAGCCACAGGCTTGACAAAGAAGTGCAACGTAACTTTATCATTTCATGATGCCACAGATGAAAATTAATCGTTATGGTGCTAATCCCGTGAAGTCCCATCAGGCGGTGATAGTGCCGGGCCCCCTGCCTCGAGGGGGTCCACCCATGACTACTGGTGGTCACCTTCCCCTGTGCTGTGGAGTCAAGGCACAGAGGAGTAGGTTAAGAGCTATTGACCAAACACCCCGGACACTCAACATACTACAATGGAATGCAGAAGGAGTTTATAACAAGAAAGCCTCCCTAACACAGCGTCTTCATAAAGATAGAATAGATGTGGCATGCATTCAAGAGACACACCTCAACGCCAATCGCACATTTTCAGTCGAGGGATATCAGGCCACAGTTAGTTAGTTAGTTAGTTAGTCGACAGATCATCCTCGTTGCACATCGGACCATTCAGTCCATAAGTGCTCGGATCCCCTCCTCAGCAAATCCCGCAGCGTGTAGCGGCTAACGACGCCAGTTCTGTGTTGGTTTATCAATCTTCTTTGGCTTCCTGCGTAGTGTTCTTGTTTGGCCACCCCTCTTTTAATTTGCTGCTCTCGCAGTCTGGCCATTGTTGTAGATTCACAGTCATCACTTGGTTCTTGCAAAAGTCTCACTTCTCGTAGAGCATTCAGAATGTCAGCCTGGTCCATGGCGCGTCCGCCCTCAACAGTAGCCTCACCTGCGAGCTTGTCAGCCCGCTCATTTCCTTGTACTCCCGCATGCCCTGGCACGAAGATGAAACTAATCTTTGCCAGCCGAGACCGCTTCAGAGGCAGCAACCATTCTCTTCGAATCGACCCCTCCTCTATCCTCTTGATCATGTTCATTGAGTCGCTAAGGAAACAAGCCCTAGTGAATGTCTGTGTCTCGAGCCATGTTATTGCTTTACTTACTGCCATGACTTCCATGGTCAGGCTACTTGTGGTTTCAGTGAAAGCACCAGAGTCCTCCTTCACAATTCTCCCTCCGGCCCGAGCTGTAAAGGCCCATGAGCTTCTCACATGTCGGACGACCGACCCATCTGTGTAGATGACCGCGTCACTGTCTAGCGAATTCTCGAAAATCAACGCTTGTACTTCAGCCTCAACAGCAGCCGGATTTTCTTGTCTGCATTTTCTATCTAGTTGGATGCAAACTGAAAAGGATGTGCAGAAGTCTGTTGGCACTTGCACCCACTCCTCGCCAGGTTCTAAGTCCTCAAGTGAACACACCTGTTGAAGAATGTCCTCGGCTTGACCCATCCACGACCGTCCTCTTTTTAACCTGCTGCCCTTCACCTTCCTAATTTCACTATGCAGTGGATGCTGTGTGTTTGCGTTAATTCTGAGGTAGGCACGTGCCCTGCAAACTTGCATTCTCTCTTCAATGGTTGGAAAATCAAGAAGGTAGCGCATCGCCCTGCATGCTGTATCTCTTGTACATCCAAGAATAATGCGCATAGCTTCATTCTGTATCCTTTCCATCCTTTCTATCTGCTTATGGCTGAGAGTCAGGATTGCCATTGCATACTCCAAAACAGACATGACCAGCCCCTCGTACAGAAGACATAGATGGCGCTGCTCACAGTTTGCTGCCGCCATCACCCGCATCGCTGCCAAACCCCGCTTGGCCTTTGTTATCACCTGGTCTATGTGCACATTATAAGCAAGGCTTCGATCAAACCGTATCCCCAGGTAATTCATTGCCTGCGTTCTTTCCACCGTCTCTGAACAAAGCATTACAGTTGGTGTTGGATTGTTGACAATATGATTATTCAACGAGAACCAAGTCACTGTTGCCTTTGTTGGGTTGACAATTGCCCCAGCTTCATCACACCAAGTACTTATGCGATTGAGTTCGGTTTGTAGTTCCACAGCAACCTCCTCTCTATCCTTACCCTGACGATACACTAAAACATCATCGGCATATGACAATGTCCTGCCAGGTCCAGTGATCTGCTCACTGGTGATTCTCACTGTGTAGGCGTTGAACAGTACCGGAGATAATGGTGATCCCTGTGGTAGGCCAGGATATATTGTTGTTGGTTCCGAAGTCCAACTGCCACATCTAAAAACTACTTTCCGTTGGAAGAGAGCTGCAGCGATCCAACTAAGGAGGAATGGACTTACGTTTAGTTCAAGAAGCTGAAACATTAAAAAATCCAGCGGTACTCTGTTGTATGCGTCCTCAAGATCAATCGCTGCAGCAACGGTTTCAGTGCCTGAGTGGAAACCTTCATAGACATCGTGGGCAAAGACTGCTGCATTGGTCCAGGTTTCTCTTTTTGGACGGTACCCACCCAGGGTAGGTGGTAAAACACCTTGCCTCTCTAGTTGGCTTGATATTTTCCTGGCAATTACCTTCTCCAGCAGCTTGCCTATTGTATTCTGCATGGTTATAATTCGATATCCCTGAATTTTCTTGTGGTCTTTGTCAGGCTTCGGCAAGGGAATCAGATAGCTGTGTAACCATTCCTCCTTGATGCTAGCACTCCCTATACTGTTGTTGTACATGTCTGCTAGTTTCTCTAGCTCATTGTCGGTACACCTATTTATGTCGTCGTATCTTATGCCATCAGGACCTGGAGCACTGTTTTTTGATCGTCGAAGCACAGCCTTGATTTCTTTCACTGTCACTGTGTCTTCATCCGAAGTGTTCTGGGCCTTGCATCTGTCTGAGGTGACCTCCTTGGCCAGATTCCGGCCTCCCATGTCTGTCTGGTTGCTCTGCTCAAGGTAGCGTTCAAAGAGGGCTTTGCCCTTGTCCTCGTCAGTCCTCTGCCAGATGAGGTCAGCACCTTGGAAGTCAGAAATGCTCTTATTCTTGACTACACCACTCATGCTTTTATGTAGTCGCCAGAACAATTTCAGTGACTTGTCTGTGCTTACTCTTTGACACACCTCTGCCCATTTTTCGCTTTTAACCACCGTGACCAGTTTTTTGAAATAGCTTACTTTTGTGTGCATCTCTCTTTCTAAGTGCAAGCAGGGACTAGGATGACCAGCTCTGTTCTTCTTGGCATTTTGCCATCTCCTTACAGCACTACGCTTATCCACCCAAGCCTTCTCCACCTCGAAACTCCACCACGGTGGCTGCTCCCAGCTTTTTTTCCTTTTCTTCCTGCCCTGAAACGTTCTGCGCTTGTCACGTCTTATTTTACTCACCACATCTTGCCCTGTACTGTCATACTGGAACGTCTTTACCTTTAGCTTGTGCTGCCTGGTTCTGCCTTTCTCCACCAATATGCTGCATGGGTGGTGGTCGCTGCCATGGTGTCCTAGGACACCCCATCTACACACTGTAGTGAGTGAAGGTGAAACTAGCGCCAGATCAATAGCACTGTCCTCATCGCCTGGACGGCTTGCTGTCCTGGTGACACAGCCACTGTTGATACAAACCAGGTCGATGGTTTCCAGTGCAGTCTCGAGCTCCTCCCCTTGTGTATTGGAGGAAGTGTTTCCCCATGATCTGCCTTTAGCGTTGAAGTCACCACAGAAAATAACATTTCTCTCGTGGCCTAATATGCCACTTAAGCACTGCCACTTCTGGGCGTCCACACTCGCATTGCGGGCATAAACATTAACCAACACGAATGGTATACTGGAATGAACTCTCAACGCCTGTATTTGTATATCGTCACTGTTCCAACTGGACATGTCTAGCTCTGACGCCACCATGCTGTCGCGAACGAGAATCGCCGTTCCCAGATGTCGTCTGTTATAGAAACATTTGAAGCCGGCAATTCGGAGTAGCTGATCGCCCAGTCTCGTCTCCTGGAGTGCTACAATGTCGTTCCTGTAAACTAGGGTTTCTAAAATAGAGCCCCGTTGTTTTACACTGGCACAGTTCCAATATAGAATACGGATGTTCCTGAGTCCTAGACGGTGACACTTGAGTCTAAAACGTCTCAAGCCACCGCGCTTACCTGGCTTCTTTTTCCCTGCGCGGCTACCACGCCGCTTCGGTATGTTGACTGCTGATCGTTCGGAAAACACACGTTGTTCCGCCATGTTGAAAAAACGTAAAAACAGACTTTTGCTTGAGAACCACACACGCTGCTGAAAATTTACTCAAGGATGGCTTCGCTCGATGCACGAACTCCGTAGCACCCGCGCAGATCTTGAGTAGAAGGCCACACGTTTCGACCGCAAAGGACACAAAGGAGGAGTTGTAATACTTACACGAAATACAATACCTTGCAGCGAAGTATCTGTGATCTCTGACAACCAAACGGAAATTATAGGTGTTGATATAATGATAAAGGACGTGAAAATAAGAATTTACAATCTGTATAGCCCGGCAGATAAGGATCTTACACTCTCAAATATGGAAATAACTGACACAAATTGCATTGTTGTCGGAGACTTTAATAGCCGTTCAGAAAGATGGGGATACCCAGATAGTGACAAAAGAGGAGATGAAGTGGAGGACTGGGAAATAGACTCAAATCTCCATCTACTCAACAAAGCGGATGACACACCGAGCTTCTACTCCAGAAGATGGATTACCACTTCTACTCCAGACTTAGCTTTCTGCACAGGAGACATCCTCCACAAAATCGATCGCCATGTGCTTGACCAATTAGCAAGTAGTGACCACAGACCAATCAAGCTTGTAATAAATATGGAGTATGTTCCACAGGAGCAAAAGACTTTGCCCCGTTGGAATTACAAACGAGCAGATTGGGACAGATTTGCCATACTAACAGACAAATATTGTGAAAACATAAATACACGATATGGCAACATGAAGCAAATGGTGGAAAGTCTAAACAGAGCAATAATACAGGCGGCCACTGAGTCTATTCCAAGAGGAGCGAGGAAAAATTACAAGCCATACTGGACTGAAGAACTACAAATTTTGGAGGACAAAGTTGAAGATGCTAGGAAGACCGCAGAGAGAGAACAAACAACTGAAGCGAACATCTCTCTCAAAGCCATCTCAGCAAAATATAAAAGAACAGTAAATCACACAACAAGAGATTTTTGGAGGAAAAAAACAGAAAACCTGAATTTTGACAGGGATGGAAACAAACTATGGAAACTAGTGAAAGCCATGAACAATGAAGGACCTAGAAACAAACAAATAACAATTAAACAAGGAAATTGTTGTTGGAGCAAGGTGTCCCCCAAGGAGGAGTTCTTTCACCAACATTATTCCTAGCATATATAAACGACATCACGGAAAATTTTCCAGCCAGAGTACACACATCATCCTTTGCAGATGACCTAGCCATATGGACATCTGAAGAATATATTAGTACAGCTAACAGCAGAATACAGCAAGCCCTATTAGCGCTAGAGGACTGGTCAAAATCATGGCTAGTGAAGATAAGTGAGGAGAAAACAACATGCACAGTGTTCTCCCTCTCAACTAAAACTCAGCAACCTAAGCTGGTATTGAATGGAAAAATATTGCGCCATGAAGAATATCCAAACTATCTAGGAGTCACCTTTGATCGTCGCCTGACATGGAAGACACAGGTTGAGAAAAATCGAACAAGAGCAAGGCAAAGAATGGCAATCATGAAAAAGCTTGCTGGTACAACGTGGGGAGCAGATGAGAAAGTTCTCAAGAAGTTATATACTGGATGGGTGAGGCCAGTACTGGAATATGGCATTGCAGCTTGGGCAACAGCAGCTAAGTCAAACTTTAATAAAATAAGTAGAGTCCAAAATCAAGGAATGCGAATCATAACTGGAAGCCTGAAGACAACGCCTATTAATGAATTAGAAAAGATAACTTGTTTACAACCAATGCAGGATAGAAGAGATAGCAGAGCCCAGCAACAAGCTGAAAAATTTAGAAGATTGACAGACCACCCTATGTATAAAAGGTTTAGTGGTTTTGGAAAGGGAAGACTGAAGCGTAGCAACTTTGTAGAAACTGCAAAACGAAAGATTAGGGCAGATCCCATACTTAACATATCAACAGTCAAGCCCATTTACAATGCACACAACTTCCCAGCTTGGAGACAGCAGCAACTGCCTGAGATGATAGAAAACATTCCTGGTATTGAGAAAAAGAACACTCAGCATGAAACCGAAAGAAGAGAAATAACCCTAAACTACATAAAAGAACATTACCCAAGCAGCAATTGGACCCATGCATATACAGATGGATCAGCCAAAAATTCAGTAGAGAATGGAGGAGGAGGAATTCTCCTAAATTTAAAAAATGGAGTGAAAAAAACACATTCAGTGGCAACTGGAAAGTTTTCAAGTAACTTCAAAGCGGAGGTAGAGGCTCTGAAAACTGCAGCAGAAATGCTCTTGATGGAGGAAAATAAAGAGACGCAAATAGCTATCTTTACAGATGCAAAGTCAGCTGTCTCAATACTGAAGAGCAAAAACAGCACAGAACTAGCTGACCTAAGAGCAGCACTCCATTGTCTATGCCAGAAATCCAAAAAAGTTGTAATACAGTGGATCCCATCACATTGCAGTATACCTGGAAATGAAGAGGCTGACAGACTGGCAAAAGAGGGCGGACGACTACCACAGCCTGACATAGACATAACCTATAATGAGGCAAAGAGGTTGATAAAAAGCACTTATAGAACCAAATGGGAATCAGAGCATCCAGGCCACCAGAAGGATGATGCATATTACAAACTCGACCGAAGAGAACAAGTAGCGAATCTTCAGACTCCGCACAGGACATAACAGGCTGAAATACCACTTGTTCAACAAACTAAAGATAGGAGATACAGATGAATGTAATTGTGGAACTGGTAAAATGACAGCTAAACATTTGCTGCAAGAGTGCCCAATATATGCAGAACAGAGAAAGATATTTTGGCCCACACCTGCTTCATTTGAGGACAAGCTCTATGGAGATATCAACAAGCTCAAGTCGACTGCAGCTTACTTTAACTGTATTCAGGTTGACATTTAAATGTACATGAAGAAGTATTTAGACTGCCACACTTCATTACCACAGGCATGTCGGTTACACAAGCCTCCCAGAGGCATGAAATGGAATATTGCTTGGATAGCAAATCCATTACGTGGAAAGTCCGAATCGAAAGCTCACCGTGTGGGCTTCAAAAAAGGTGGAAAAAGTGTCCTAGTGGCACAAAATGGAATATTGCTTGGATAGCAAATCCATTACGTGGAAGTCCGAATCGAAAGCTCACTGTGTGGATGTCATCTGCAAACTGCATTCTTCTGGCTTCTGGAAGAACCGCCTATGGTGAACGGAAGGCCCAATATACGGAAGTGAGGCTAAGCAGCCATGTGCAGGACGTGACAATTTCTTGGGTGAGCCCAGTACCAGAGCGCTGTGTGATGGCTCTGCAATTATGGAAGCCTCCTTGGATGGCGGGGAATGCCCATGGTCTGCCCCTGCCTTCCCTTGAGGGCCGACCAGGATGCCTTTGGCTGTTCTATATGGGCCAGCTGGTATGGGAGATAACACCACAACAGTGAGAGTCTAACGTCCTAAGAAACCCCCCGGGAAGGTTAACCCGGTCAACAAATGCCCGCAGAAGTCGGATGTGTCTGCCTAACGGCGCAAGAACGCAGCTCTGCTGTAAACAGGCACAACGCAATCACGTCCGAGAAAAAGAAAAAAAAACTCCGGATGAACGAAGAAGAAGAAGATCCCATCACATTGCAGTATACCTGGAAACGAAGAGGCTGACAGACTGGCAAAAGAGGGCGGACGACTACCACAGCCTGACATAGACATAACCTATAATGAGGCAAAGATGTTGATAAAAAGCACTTATAGAACCAAATGGGAATCAGAGCATCCAGGCCATCAGAAGGATGATGCATATTACAAACTCGACCGAAGAGAACAAGTAGCAATCTTCAGACTCCGCACAAGACATAACAGGCTGAAATACCACTTGTTCAATAAACTAAAGATAGGAGATACCGATGAATGTAATTGTAGAACTGGAAAAATGACAGCAAAACATTTGCTGCAGGATTGCCCAACGTATGCAGAACAGAGAAAGATATTTTGGCCCACACCTGCTTCATTTGAGGACAAGCTCTAGGAGATATCAACAAGCTAAAGTTGACCGCAGATTACTTTAACTATATACAGGTTGACGTTTAAAGGTGCATGAAGACCCAGAGGCATGAAATGGAATATTGCTTGGATAGCAAATCCATTATGTGGAAAGTCCGAATCGAAAAGCTCACCGTGTGGGCTTCATAAAAGGTGGAAAAGTGTCCTAGTGGCACGAAATGGAATATTGCTTGGATAGCAAATCCATTACGTGGATAGTCCGAATCAAAAGCCCATTGTGTGGGCTTCATAAAAGGTGGAAAA
The DNA here is from genome assembly GCA_014155875.1 of Cepaea nemoralis. Lineage (NCBI taxonomy): Eukaryota > Metazoa > Mollusca > Gastropoda > Stylommatophora > Helicidae > Cepaea > Cepaea nemoralis. The sequence continues at coordinate 62,735 of JACEFZ010027911.1, read as the reverse complement.
GTGTCCTAGTGGCACGAAATGGAATATTGCTTGGCTAGCAAATCCATTACATGGAAAGTCCGAATCGAAAGCTCACTGTGTGGATGTCATCTGCAGACTGCATACTTCTGGTTTCCGGAAGAACAGCCTATGGTGAACGGAAGGCCCAATATACGGAAGTGAGGCTAAGCAGCCATGTGCAGGACGTGACGATTCCTTGGGTGAGCCCAGTACCAGAGCGCTATGTATCGGCTCTGCAAGTATGGAAGCCTCCTTGGATGGCGGGGAATGCCCATGGTCTGCCCCTGCCTTCCCTTGAGGGCTGACCATGATCTTTGGCTGTTCTATATGGACCAGCTGGGATGGGGGATAACACCACAACAGTGAGAGTCAAAAGTCCTAAGAAACCCCCGGGAAGGTTAACCCGGTCAACAAATGCCCGCAGACGTCAGATGTGTCGGCCTAACGGCGCAAGAACGCAGCTCTGCTGTAAACAGGCACAACGCAATCACATCCGAAAAAAAACTCCGGATGAACGAAGAAGAAGAAGAACCTATATTTTTGTATGGATGTGAAGCGTGGACAATAAGCAGTCAAGCTGAAAAACAGCTGATGGCTGTGGAAATGTACCATGGACAGACAGAGAAACCAATGAACATGTCCTTCAAGAAACAAATGAAGGTCGTAAACTGATTAGAGACATTAGACATAGACAGTCAAAATTGTTGGGCATGTTATGAGAAGAAATGATTTGGAGAACTTGGTGACGATTGGCATGATCGAAGGGAAGAGACCACGGGAAAAACCGAGAAGTAAATACCTGGATGGCTTGGCCACGTGGCATGGTCGAGACAGGAACACAGAGCTGATACACGACTCTGGTGATCGAGTGAGATGGCAGAACATGACCGCCCACGCTTACCGGCATGGCACATAATAGATGGATGGAATCAGTTAAGTGAATTGATCATCGTCAAAAACATACTTTTTCACATACTCGTGGTTGATATGCCCTACCTTGACCACAGCAAGTGTCAGAACTCTCAGCTGCATCGTAATCACGTCAGAGCGGTAATAGTTGCCGTCACGCATCTTGTCCCTTTTGTCTGGTAGTGTTGAAATTTGGCATTGTTGCAACTTTTCCAGCGTCAGCGCGTTTCATTAGGTTATAAATGAATGGTGTTTGAACCGGTAACGCGAGCATCGTGTTCGCATTGTATACCTCCTTTATACATCTGCAATGCTGAAGGAGCATTTTGAGAACACGCCGAACCGTATTATTTCATAGTTTCACATCTAAAATGAAGTGATCACCAAGGATGTTACTGATAATAAATAAGCCTGAACTTACCTGCAGTTATCAAGGTTTTCACTTAACTTAGGTTGTTTCCTTCTGTACCGTTTTTGTGTTTTTCTTTTTGTTTGCAATAAACTTATCGTTTGCTTATGAGTTTGGCTACACGTATGTACATCATCTACATCGCTGTCTTTATGATATACGCACACATTTCTTGTATATTACTGTATATTTTTGTTTATTTTAAAAAAAATTTTATTCCCCCATCATTTTAAAACATGTGAATCGGTACAAATATCTTGGAACAGTCATAACATCAGACGTAAATGTATTGTTGAGATTAAAACAAGAATCATTAGGGAAAACCTCAATAAAACAATCCCAACATTTGCAAAAATAATGGTAAAGGGAAGCGTGGACAATAAGTAGACAAGCTGAGAACCATCTAGCAGTGGCAAAGTGGTTTTTGTAGTAAATACAAATAATACTATGGACGGACAGAAAAACGAATGACTCAGACATTCAGTAGTAGTAGGCCTCTTTCAGTCCTGCAGGACTATAGAGTTGTGCCGCTTTGGAGGTACCGCTGGTGACTGTATAGTCCAATTCGAGAGTGACAATCCCTGTCACAGTTTCCGCATCTGTAAGACGAGGCAAGTCCCGCAGTAAGTGACTGCGTTTTAAGCCTGTGCCGCCTATCCTCAGTTTGTTGGATCAGATTTACGCTCAAAAAGCACCAGTCCGTTTCGTAAATCTCTTCTCCAGGAGCATCTGTCTGTTGCAACTCTTTCCCACGTGTCTGGATATATTCCAAGGGTTTTCATATCTTGTTTACACGCATCCCTATATCGCATTTGGGGTCTTCCGGTTGGCCTCTTTCCTGTGGCTAGTTCTCCGTATAGGAGATCTTTGGGAATACGTTCATCCTCCATTCGAGATACGTGGCCCAGCCACCGGAGGCGTCTCTGCTTGAGGAGGCTGTGCACTATGGTAATATCTGTTCTTTCAAGCAATGTTTGTTTGTTATGTGGTCTTTCCATGTTATACCCATGATACGTCAACTTCCTTTCCTGTCTTGAGTACAGGGTCCAGTATTCAGACCCATAGAGTAGTGTACTAACAACACAAGCTTTATATACGTGAGCTTTTGTACGCTCTGTTAGTCTATTATTCTCCCAAACTCTTTTAGCTAGCCTGGAAAATGTTGTGGCTGCCTTTCCAATGCGTCTGTCGATTTCTGTCTCTAATGAAAGATTATCTGATATTTTCGACCTCAAATACACAAACTCGTGGACGACCTTCAATTCGTAATTAGACATTTTGATTGACGGAGGCGCACCAGCATCTTGTTCCATCAACTGTGTTTTATTTAGGCCAATGGTGAGCCCAAAGTCTTTGCAGGCGGCTGCAAAACGATCTATGAGCCTTTGGAGATCTTCTGCTGTATGAGTAGTCAATGCTGCATCATCTGCAAACAGTAGTTCTCTTACGCATCTTGATCTTATTTTGGTCTTTGCCTTGAGTCTTAATGGGTTAAAAAGTTTGCCATCAAATCTTGTGTGGAGGTATATGTCTTCAGTGGCAATCCCAAATGCCTGCCTTAAGAGAACGGCGAAGAAGATACCAAAGAGTGTAGGAGCAAGCACGCAGCCGTGCTTTACTCCGCTACTGATGCTGAATGACTGGGATGTTGAGCCGTCAAATAAAATGGTCCCCTGCATGTTTTCGTGGAATGATTTCACGAGACTAAGAAGGGTGGGTGGACATCCAACCTTTTCAAGGACCTTAAAAAGGCCGCTTCTGCTCACGAGGTCAAATGCCTTTGTGAGGTCGATGAAGGCAATATATAATGGCTTCCTCTGTTCTCTGCATTTCTCTTGGAGCTGCCGGAGTGAGAAAATCATATCGATGGTGGACCTGTTGGGTCTAAATCCGCACTGCGATTCGGAGTAGATTCTTTCAGCAAGAATGTTTAATCTTTTAAGGATTACTCTGGCAAAAATCTTGCCTGTAATGCTGAGTAGGGAAATGCCGCGATAGTTGTTGCAGTCACTTCTGTCGCCTTTGTTTTTATAAAGGGTAACGATGTTTGCGTCTTTCATATCTTGTGGTACTGATTTTTCTTTCCAGCAGAGCTGAAATATTGCATACAGTTCTGGGATGATTGTTTCTTTGCTACATTTTAAAATTTCAGGTGGAATACTATCTTTTCCAGGTGCCTTGCCGGATTTGAGAGAGTTTAGTGCTTCGCTGATTTCTGTGAGGCATGGTTCGTTATCCACGGCATGCATGGCGGACTGTTGATCGATGGCTTCCAGAGCTTCTTCACTGACAGTATTACCCACTTAGTATAGCTCTGAGTAGTGTTCTACCCAGCGATCCATTTGTTTCGCTCGATCTTTTATGATTACCCCCTCAGTTGATCGTAAAGGGGCCATCTTATTTTTTTTTTGATGGACCGACAGCTTGCTTGATGCCCTCGTACATTCCTCTTATATTTCCAGTGTCTGCACAAGTTTGAATTTGAGCAGAGAGCTGTAGCCAGTACCTGTTCGCACATCTTCTTGCCATCTGTTGTACTCTATTTATCGCCGTTCGCAATGCCTGCAATGTTTTCTCTGAAGGTGATGTTTTATACATTGAGAATGCATGTCTCTTTATCTCCAGGACTGGGAGCATCTTTTCAGAGTGTGCTTCAAACCAGTCGGTTGACTTAGTTTGCTTCTTGCCAAATGTTGATAGTGCTGTATTGTAGATGGTGTCGCGAAAATGACTCCATCTCTCGGTGAAATTTCCGTTTATGGGGCCAGGCAGAGTATCCGCTAGAGTCTGCATGAATTTGTTGACCTTCTCTTTATTTTGGGTGCCGCTGGTGTCAATGCGTGGTCTTCCTTCTGTTCTGCTTCTGAAGATTCTCTTGGGCTTTATCTTCACCTTGCTGGAGACGAGTGAATGATCGGTGTCGCAGTCAGCGCTATGATAGCTGCGAGTCAGCCGTACATTGCGGAGATTGCTGCATTTAGTGAGCACCAGGCTGAGTTGGTGCCAGTTTTTTTTAATCTGGGGTGCCTCCATCACACCTTGCGTTGAGGTTTCGTGTCAAAGAAGGTGTTGGTCACGCACAGATTATGGTGGCTGCAGAATTCCAAGAGACGTTGTCATTGTCATTGATCTTCCCAAAGCCAAACTGTCCTAGACATGAAGGCCAAGATTTGTGGTCGGAGCCAACCCTGGCATTGAAATCCCCCAGGATAAAAGATGTTTCTCTGGTGTTTCACTGACTTCTTTGCTAAGGTCGTCATAGAACTTGTCTTTAGATTCTGATGCCGCAGTTAGTGTTGGGACGTAAACGCTTATAATACTAACTGGGCCTGCCTCTGTCTGGAGTTGGAGCTTCAGTATTCTTTCAGTGCCTTCACTTGGTGGTATGATGGAATTAAGCAGCTTGTTTCTGATAGCGAAGCCAACTCCATGCTCCCTGGTCTCTCCGCACAGCTTGCCATGCCAGTAGAAAGTGAAGTCCCTCTCCTTGATGCTTCCATATTCTTGGAGTCTGGTCTCTTGCAGGGCGACAATGTCTATCCCCAGTCTTAGTAGTTCGTTGTTTATCACTGCAGTTTTGCGGGCATCCACAATCTCGTTTCGATTGTCTGAGATGCCAGGGGTCATGGTTCTTACGTTCCACGTTCCCAACCTTAGGGCCGGTTGTTTTGTTTCTTTCTTGTTGCTAGGTGTATAGATTGCGGTCCATGTGTCAGGATTTTCCCCCTAAGCTCCACACACCCACAGGAGCAGATGAACCGTGGCGAGACACCTTATTGACTGGGGGCTGCCCAGCTTAGGCGGGCGGTAGTTGTCTAGTGAGATACGATGATCTCTCCCACCGTCGGAAGTAGCCCCTGGGCCTTACTCTACGCCAATCGAGCATTAAGACTTATAACCGGCAAATGCTGCTTCCCGTGTTGTGTCACCGCTTTATGCGGTGCTGAAGTGACCTCTTCAGGGCACAAGCCTGGGCAATGGAAATCGGAGAACCAGCTGGTGCCCAGTAGCAAGTTTCCCTCTCCACGTCGCCGATGTTGACCAAGGGAAAGGCAGTAGCCTATGCAACTTGGCATCGGTGCCGTCGCAGGAGTTGCCAGAACTATGTTGTTTACAACATGGAACTGCCTTAGGGACTCCATCTCCGGATTTGTCCTCAGGGTTTACACCCGAAGCCTTTCCCATATGGGTATACGCGCAAGGCAGCGGAGGTTTGAGATTTAGAGTTCCCTCACTTAGAAGAGATACCAACCAAGGCTGACGGGCCTCCTCTGCCCGGGAATCAATAAGGAGGGAAGTCTACCATTCTTCCTTCCTGGCAGTGACCATACTGATCGGATGACCGTAGCCATTGTCTCTACTGAGAGATCCTCTGCCCACCGTCACTGACTTGAAACCATAACCAACAACCATCTGTCGGCTGCTCCCAAGTCTAATCCACCACCTGCTTCCATGGCTTTACGTTACCCTGTTGGGGGGGGGGGGGGGGGGGGCTAACGGGTACTCCACCCTGCCCAAGGTAAATTGATTAGAGAACTTAGATAAGACAGTAATTATATTTTGGGCAGGTTATGGGGAGAAATATACTAGAAAAAGTAATGGCAACTGCCAAACTTGATGGGCAAATAGCAAAAGAATGACAGCGAGATAAATATATTAATGGCGTGGCCACATGGCGTAATCGACATATGATCCCAGACCTGATCCAAGTCTCGTGTGATCGTATGAGATAGCGAACCATGACCATCCACGTCTAGAGACACAGCACTTGATGATGGTCATTCTACACATAATACAATACGAGTGTGACTTATTATGAGCAATTTAAGTTTAATATATCTTTCAAAAACCGGCATATTTTTCTACAATATGTACAACTAATATTTGCTTTCAAACATTAACAACATGAGACTATTAATTAAAAACATAACTAAACTTAAAGAAAATTAAACTTCGTTTTATTTCTAACGAATGTAATCTTTTTATTTACAGAAACAAGAACTAAATAAAAGATAAACAGCATCCCTAAACACCAATAATTTCATTTGGTAAAGCAACACACAAAATGTGTTTTATGTTCTCAATTGCATTTACTGTTCTACTTCTCCATATGCTCTTATTTGCACATCAGTCTAACGAGTCTTTAAATTCGTGTCATCTAACACGATCTATTATCTATGTTAGTGGTTGCGAACATCAATAAATGAATCTGTATAATAAGAATAGCTTATGACTTCAACAACATTGATCATACCTTCACATCAAAGTAATGAATGCCGTAGGTCTGTTGTCTTTCGACGATTGACATATAACTGGGGACAGAGTGACATAATCATGGTCATACAGTATGTGACGAGACGCCTCAGCCACACAAGAACGTATCTCTCTTTCCACACAGAAAATAAAAAGGAAAGTAAAGAGAAAATTATAAATTTATCTTTCACTCAAAACCCAAGGATAAAAACGTAAGAGAAAAATACAAGTTTCACTGTGCTGGAAAGCGCTCGCAACTCTCTGATGCTATTCTGCGTCATAACCATAAAACCTGCACTAACTCCCAGACAAAACAGAGCCAGTCGGCTTGTCTACCAAAGATTGGAAAGTAACACGTTACTGTAGAGAAAAGGGAATGTAAGGAATTTAAAATATGCTTCGGTGTATGCCGAAAATCACAGGGTAACACGTCGTGAAAGTCCAGACTTGGTGGAGACGTGAACCCGTGTGATCTTAAGACGGCAATTGAATGCAGGCCTAACACCTACCCGAAGTCCAGACTTTGTGGAGACGGAATACGTCTGTAGTTGCCACAACAAGTGAGTCGGACTTAATGCGTGAAGTAGAGACGGCAATACAGGGAGATAAGATTTTCAGCATGCATGGTTTGTGAGAGACAGACGGCGGCCAAAATAAACAACACGCCTGACAACCTCGAAACACGGAGAAAGCGAGGATGTAACACCCGATTGAAACTATTGCATGACTCAACGTGACGTACATTCTCTGAGCAGCGAAACGAAGCATTGTTTCAGACACGTGGCGGAGCGTCAGTTAATTTGATTGATAGATGAAACTACAGTCCGCGAGGAAAGAAGAGGAGGGGTTAAAAGAATTCGGGACTTAATACATTCCGGTAACTCGTCCTACGTGGAAAAAAGGAGGCGTTGACAGGAGACTGAACATAAGTAAATATTTCATGTGAAAAGAGGAGGGAGAAAATAAAATCTCGTCATGGGAGAACAGAATATTTAACAACAGGCATTGCCTACAATCCTCAGACGCAAACTGACGCATAGCATTCCTAGATTACCTACTGGATAAATATGTCGTTCTGTTCGACTTCTGTATGAAGTCTTGTGACGGAATTTCCTACGCTACAACCCCAGGTAATGCCAACTTATTATTCTGATCAGTTTGTCTGCTGATCTGAGGCATGTGTAGTTTCTGTTTCTGTGTATTCTCCCAAACTTTACAAATGGTGGATTTTCTTTCTGCTTAATGTTAAAGTTCTAGCTTTTACGATTTCACAGTAAACTTTGTTTTCTTCTTCTTATTCTTTCACTCGCTACTTTGTTTTCTAATTTGTGTACATTATAATTTGGAGAAATCCAACATTATCCAAGCCACGTGATTGTGCGGCCTGTTCAATTACAGGAGATACATTTAGATTAATCCTGTATGAGGTCAACATATTGGAGACTGTCTACTTAGGAGAAATTCCTGAGAACAAACAGTCTATTGATATCGTCCAGAATAACCAGTGCTGGATATAAGTATAAGCTACACAAGCTATAGCTTGGGGCCCCCAAGAAAGTCGGGGCCCCAAAAAATATTGTCCGAGTGAGCAATTGTCATATATGTTTACTTAAATATACTGCAGCATTATTAGTCCCAATGCTGCACGTCCGGGACGTCCCATACTCTTCATCCAATTTTTTTAGCGCGTCTTTTCCAAGAACAAAGCGCTATTTGCCTACCGGTTATGCAAACCCTAGGGGGGATTCCCGGATTCCCCTGTGTTGCTCCGCTACACTCGAGCATGCGCTGACCTTTTGTAGTTCGAGTGAATCGGCAGACGATACAATATTTCTGACCTTTTATGTAGTATTTTCAGTTTGTTTCTTTGATAATTTGATTGATGACATTATTTTGAACAGTGTGTTTTTGTGTGTCTTTACTGGAGTTACAATTCAGGTAAGTGCATTTTACACAAGTACGCACATAACCTAACTAACGCAAGAATATTTTCTACCGCATTTAATTTTTTTTACAATATTTTGATTTAAAAAAAACTTTGTTGGATCATCATCATCATCATCAAGTGCCGTGCCGGCTGGCGTAGGCGTTCATGGCTCTCCATAGATCTCTGTCTTTGGTTTTCTGGATCAACTCTGCTGCTGATATTCCTCCATGCCACCGTCTCAATCCATCCAGCATCATTTCTCTTGGTCTGCCCCTGCCTCTCTTCCCATCGATTTTTCCAGTTGTCACGATGTTCTCCAATGCCTCTCTTCTCATCACGTGACCGAAGAAAGATGTTTGTCTCTGTCTTATTGTTGTATATAATGTTCTAGTTTCATTAGCCTGTTTCTTAGTTTCATTAGCCTGTTTTGTTGGATAGTTGTGCATAATTAACATGGTTAGTGCAGGTGATGCATGCAATAATTTTTCTGCGATCGTATTTTAATTGAAAAAATATAGAAAATAGAGAACCTAGTTTCTATATTTTCAAGTCAAAATAACAGTAGACTTTGCATGATAACAATTTTTGTAAATAAACATTGGTAAAACGTATTCAAATTAATGACTTATTGTCCTAAACAGGTTTAAGTGATAAAACGTTAGATACCATATTTAAATTTATAGATAGGTCGATCCTATGCGGACACCTGTAACTGTAATTATAGCATATATTTTAACGTTTTTTTTTTTTGTCAGTATAATAACAAATTGTAAGTTTATATAAACTTACAATTTGATATTATTAAATATATATTTGAAAGAACTGCACATTAAAAAAATACATATTACTTTGTTTTGATTGTATTAAATTAAGTATTAATGTATATGTTAATTGTTTTTTTTTCTTCTTTAATTTAATTAATTAAACTAATATTAAAACTTGAGAGGATATTGTTAATTTTCTCTTTGCATGTTTATTTATTATAAAAAATATCGCTTGCTGGTAAGTAGTGGTAATATCACAGAAAATTTTCAATTAAAAATAAATGTCATGCATTATATTACATTTAAATGTATGTTTATAGTTATATTAAATATTCTGCCCACAGTTTGCAAGATGTCAACCAGAAGTTATAAAAGTGGAGCTCAAAAGAGGAAAAAGAAGCAGAGAGCTGAAGAAGAGCTTAGCAAGATAACAAAATTAGATAGTTTCTTAACAAAGATAGATAAGGGGCCTGATGAACCAAAAGCCTCTACCACAGTGAGTCAGTCACAGGATATTCACCCTATTCCTGATACAGAGCCTGGTACATCTAGTTGTATAGAATCTACTTCAACGAATGAAGCAACAAATATTAAGATTAATAAACCAGAGAGTAGTACAAGCACAGAAGATTCAGCATAAAAAAACAAACAGAATGATGTTGGGGTATGGGGTGATTTAAGTAAAGATGAGATTTTATACTGGGTATAAAAAGGTCCGTCAGAATGTCAGCACTCAAATGGCTCATTTGAAAAATCAAAGAAGCTTTTTGCAAACCAAGACAGATATTGCTCGAAAAGCTTGTTCTATCCCAAACGGGCTAATGGTGAAAAATATTGCAGAGAATGGTTAGTATATTCGCCAGCAACTGGTCGTGTATACTGTTTCGTGTGTAAACTCTTTTCAAATTCTTCTACACCATTATCATCCGATGGATTTTGTGATTGGCTCAACACCTATTTAGTTCAAAGTCATGAAAACTCTGTAGACCATAGAACAGCTTCGGTAAACATATCTTACAAGAAAACGTGGCTCAACAATTGACTGCCAACTAGCAGAACAGATAAATAATAAACGGCAGTACTGGAAAAATGTTCTTGAACGAGTTGTGGCAGTCATAATTACTATGGCAGAGCGTGGTTTAACTTTCAGAGGAGATAAGGAAACATTTAGTTCTCCCCACAATGGCAATTTCTTTGGATTACTCGAACTTATAGCAAAATTTGATCCTTTTCTATCAAGCCATATAAAAAAATTTAGGAATAAAGGATCAGGTGTCACATCTTATCTTTCTAAAAAAATATGTGATGAATTTATCCAAATTATGGCACATAAAGTAAGAGACTCAATCTTGGATGATTTAAGAACTGTAGGGTACTTCAGTTTATCTGTAGATTCCACTCCAGACCGTTCCCATATTGATCAGCTCACTGTTATTGTGAGGTATGTTTCACCAGATGATGGGCTCCATATTGAACGTTTTCTAACTTTCCTAGAGATGGGTAGCCACACAGGGGAAAGTATGGCTAAGATGGTGCACAACTACCTTACAAATGAGTGCAAAATAGATTTTAGTAAGTGTCGAGGCCAGTCATATGATAATGCTGCCAATATGTCTGGCAAATACAAGGGTATGCAAGAAATAATATTGAAGATTAACAAGTATGCTATGTATATTCCATGTGCTGGTCATTCCCTGAATCTTGTTGGTAGAGCAGCAGTAGACTGTTGTTTAGATGCAGTAAACTTTTTTGGAATTGTTCAAGAAATATATAATTTCTTTTCATCATCTACACATAGATGGGCAGTACTGTTGTCATTCTTCAAACAAGATTCAAAAGTTCCAAAGTCTTTGTCAAAGACTAGATGGGAAGCACATTCAATGGCCACAAGTGCAATACTTGATAGTTATGATGGAATAATTTCTGCATTGCATCAGCTGCATATTGATACTACAGAGAAATTCAAAACAATGTTTTCCCGTAGTGAATTTGAATAACGAAGACACAAACAATAGATTGCACGATTTATTGCCTGCCATATTTCGCTGCATCTCGTCAGGTACATACTGCAGAAATCACACAACTTACGTGAATTAACTAGATAAATCCTTCAAGTTGAAATATACACATATTCGCACAGTAATGTCAATTATCTACCACGGTAATTTTAAGCTGACTAACATGTCTTTCTGTTTGCACAATTCTGGCTTGCGTTGATTGATCATAATTGCTTCTGCAAATTTTAACAAGCGAGTATTGTGTGTGTTAAACAACACGCGAAAGGCAGTGTCTCTGTCAACCACATGGCCGCTCTCGACAATGTGCCTACCAATTGAAGACGCTGGGAGCTTCCGGTGTGTCGGCCCCACGAGGCTAGCATCTCCTGTGTGTTGTATCTTGTTGACCCATTGAATTTTAGTTGTTTCTTCAATGCGTTCCCTTATTATTTTTACTGTTTACTCTAATGGAACGTTAGTGAATAGGGAGGCTATATCCATGGATGCCATGTGGTTGTTATTTCATTGGCACCTTGCCGTCTTGACAGACGATAGTTTGTAACGGATGGAGTTATTGCCTCTCCATAGCACAAAGCCTGGGCTAAAATATAGAGATCATGTGTTGCCCATGCAGCATGATCCCTCTCTCGGCCTGCCTAGTTCACTCCAGAGGAAAGGTAACACCTCTACATCTGGAACAAGACAAGCTGCAGAAGCTGCCGGATCAGCAAAGCAATGCTCTAATTGTCCGCCTGTAGGAGCTTCGATCCTAGACCGCCGCCAACCAAGGCTTAGGGCCTGGTCTGCCCAGCCATGACACTTTGTCTTTAAGTTGCATTTCCTCGCACCAGGGTAAGGCTTGTACCCTCCCAATTGCGCTCTTCCGCCCGAAGCCGTTGGCACAGTGTGGGGTGTCGGGTTTGGTAAGCGCCGCCCAACGTTCGGCGCTAACAGAAAGCAGGTAGTACCGTCTACTGTTGTACGGTAGCTCAGTCATATCTGACTAAGACCTGACACAAGTGTCTCCAAGTTATCACCTACTTCTGCTGAGTCGGTCGGGTGGCTGAAGGCCAAATTGGTAGATTTAGAACACCCTCTAAACAGACATGTCCGCTGACCAACGAACACCTTACTGCCTTAAAAGCGTTAGAGGCTAACAAAACCCTCGTCATACTGAAACCTGACAAAGGGAGCGGTGAGGTACTGATGGACATGTCAGACTACCAGAGAAAAATGGATGAAATATTGTCAGATGAATCTAAATTCAGGACAGATCAAAAAGTAAACAAGTCGGATGCAATGATGAGGAAAGAGATCCAGTCACTTGTGAATGCGGGACTCATCAGTGAGGCCACTGCAAAAACACTCACACTACGTGGCTCGCACACTCCTCAGATGTACGGTCTACCCAAACTTCACAAGCCCGGCATCCCGCTAAGACCTATCCTGTCCATGGTTAACTCTGCACAACACCGAATGGCGAGATGGCTAGCCGAAATTTTAAAGCCAGTACGACAGTCCTTCGATCCAAAAATACTCAGAGATACATTCCAACTGGTGGAATTATTTGATACTATGGACATAAATAACAAACACGTGGCATCCATGGATATAGCCTCCCTATTCACTAACGTTCCATTAGAGGAGACAGTGAAAATAATAAGGGAACGCATTGAAGACAAACAACTAAAATTAGGCATACCAACACCTATTCTGGAGAATCTACTACTACAATGTACCGCCAACATACAATTCAATATTTTAACTAAGTCATACAGCCAAACTGACGGAGTGGCCATGGGGAGTCCTCTTGGTCCTATTCTAGCGGACATCTTCATGGCACATTTAGAAGAAAAGAGATCCTCAGACATCAACAGCTTGGCCTTTTACCGTCGTTATGTGGACGATATACTAATTATCACCACAGACGAGCTACAAGCAAAATCGTTCCAGGCCACCATGAACAAGACGCATAAAAACATCTCTCTATCTATGGAACACGAACACAATGAAGCGTTACCGTTCCTAGATATTCTAACGAGACGTAGAGCAGACGGCACAATTCAAAGATCGGTGTATCGCAAAGGAACATGGACTGGCCAATACCTAAAATTTCAGAGCTTCACACCTGTCCAGTACAAACGGGGCTTAGTGCGGACCCTGTTTGACCGTGCTAGAAAGATATGCACCCAGGACACACTGACAGAGGAAATTGAAACTCTGAAGAATGTCTTAAACCTGAATGGGTACTCCACAGGATTTATAAAGCGCCACTGCCAACAGCCCAAACCAAAACCAGACTTAACTACAGTCCCTAAACTCAAGGTATTCATCCAGCTAACCTTTCGTAATGCAACGTCTACAAGACCGGCTTACTACAGCAGTAGGCCAAACATTCTGTGCTGCAACTCCAGCCATTAGATATAAAACCGTACCGATTCCTACACCAGTAGTCAAAGAGCCTGTTCCTCTGTACGCCACAAACAATTGTATTTACCAATTCACATGTAGATGCCAGGCCTTCTACATTGGTAGAACAGAGAGACAGCTTAACAAACGAGTGTCAGAACACATACCTCAATGGGTCAACAAGATACAACACACAGGAGATGCTAGCCTCGTGGGGCCAACACATCGCAAGCTCCCGGCGTCTTCAATTGGTAGGCACATTGTCGAGAGCGGCCATGTGGTTGACAGAGACACTGCCTTTCGCGTGTTGTTTAACACACAAAATACTCGCTTGTTAAAATTTGCAGAAGCAATTATGATCAATCAACGCAAGCCAGAATTGTGCAAACAGAAAGACATGTTAGTCAGCTTAAAATTACCGTGGTAGATAATTGACATTACTGTGCGAATATGTGTATATTTCAACTTGAAGGATTTATCTAGTTAATTCACGTAAGTTGTGTGATTTCTGCAGTATGTACCTGACGAGATGCAGCAGAATATGCCAGGCAATAAATCGTGCAATCTATTGTTTGTGTCTTCGTTATTCAAATTCACTACAGAGGAAGGCGAAACAAGAAATGAAGCCATAAACATTTTGAATAAAATAGAGAAGTTTGAATTTATGGTATTGTTATATTTGTGGAGTTACTTGCTAGGATGAATTTCACAAGACTAGTCAATCACTGCAAGACCCCCAAATTAGTCTATATGTATGTAGGAAATTGTATGCTTCACTTTCGGATATTGTTAAAGGTTCCAGGGATCTTTTCGATCATTTTGAAGAAGAAGCAAAGAAAAAATTGCCTGATGTTGATTACAAGAAAAGAAGATATAGAAGAAGGCATATCAATGATGATGAAGATGCTTTAGAGAACCTTGAGCCAAGAGACAAGTTCAGAATCAAAACATTATTTATACCTGTGATGGATGCATTAGAGTCAAGTCTGGCACAGAGGGCCTCAGTATACAATGATGCTGCAAAAATGTGTTTTCATTCTTAACAAAACTAGAAGCTACAGAAGAAGAGATTCGTGAAGGAGTTAGTGCTTTATGCCAAACATATCCTGAAGATGTGGACATGAATCTTGTAGGAGAAGTCAAGCATTTTCATCAATATGTTAGACATAGTCAAGCCCATAGTTCAGCGGAACAAGATAGTCTGACACATCAGGATCTGTATATTTAACGATCGTGTCCAATCAGCATTCCCTAATGTAGAAGCAATTTTGAGATTGTTTCTTTGTATGATGGTTGCAAATTGCTCTGGAGAAAGATCTTTTTCTCAGCTGAAGAGGATAAAAAATGAATTTAGAACAACAATGACTCAAGATAAATTATTTTCCCTCAGTCTCATGTGCATAGAAAGCGACAAACTACGCAGATTATCATTTGATGATGTCATCAGTGACTTTGCTCTGGCAAAGGCAAGAAAGAAAATATTTTAGTTTAATATAATTCCTTAATCCTTATAACATGTTTCAAGAGATTAGATAATAAGCCTTTGTAAATTGTGCCTTTTAAAAGAACTTTTGTTTCTTTTTACCAGAGTTTGCATTTTTAAGTTTGTTATGAATAAAAGTTATTTTAAGTTAAAGATTTATTATTTCACTATCAATATACTTCTTAATTGTATTTCAGTTTAACCCTCTAGGTATCCGAAAATCATATTTGTCACTGACATAGAATATCTAGACTTATAAAGGGCCCCATATTTCAAATAGCTTAGGGCCTTATCAAGTCTAAATCCGGCCCTGAGAATAACGTGGATATTTGGACCAACACTTTGAATGCCTACCAAGATTGGGATGAAACCACTTGGAGAAAGACATGTCATCAGGTCACCTTGTTTCACGAGAACAGACATGACTATGGACATTCAATTTTCCAGACAGGTGCAGGAAAGGCTTTTAACGTGCGACAGGAATGTACGACAAGCCCGTCCGACAAGACAAAATGAATGAAATAGAAAGGGAGAGAGTAAGTGAGGAGAACTTATATGGGAAACACTGCATTACATAGGTGGAGGTGAATGTAATGTTTTGAGCTATAGATGTTCTGAATCGTTTTATGAATATATACATATGTATTTATTTAGAACTGATATATGGTTATGTAACATGCATACATAACATGAGATTAATGTATGTTTATATAAATGTATAGACATATGTGTTTTGAGATGTGTAGATGTAGATACTACCCATCTCCGTTCGTTTCATTCCAGCTCTCCTAGGAGCCATGGGCAGTCAACAACTCATACCAGGGAGTGACTGAGCCGTGTGAAGGGACAAATTTGGACTCCTTCAAGCTGACAGTGTAATGCGTCTCACCGGGGGAAGCATGACATATGTGCCCGCTTAGCCAGATGAGTTATTATAACATCATTAAATTAATCATCATCATTATCATACTATCATCTTAGCAATAACAAACACAGTGGTTGTATTTTAAATTCAGTTTGTCCGTATAAATTCTAAATGTTTACAAATGTTTGTGTAGCTTAAATAAGTGCACACATTGTTAAATCATTTAGTGGGGGTTCATACATATATTCCATGAGTAGAATATGTCAGAGTGGTACCTTGCCTATGCAGCCCTTAAGTAACACACTTATCCTGTATATCTTAATTCCTCTTTCTTACTCCTGGTGATACCAAGACCAGTTAAATATATCTATTCAACGAACCACTTCTTGGCTGTTTTCTTGAGTATCCAGGGACGGTGTCTTCAATCCGCATAACAGACATTTGTTCAGAATTTTCTCTCTGAGATCTGGGGTGGTAATTAGTCCCTTCTGGCAGAGTTAAGGGATCTCAAACGGCACCCAGAACTAAACATCAGTAGGGGGAAATGGTTTTTGACTGAGTGGTTGTGCCATAACCTAAATTAGAGTAGGGCCAAAGTTATGGCCGTGTTCAGGAACTGGACACATGGATCATGAAAAGTGGACACTTTTCACAAAGCGTGAAAACGCCGGAACTCGCTTCTGATGGACACGAGGCGAGTCCTAAAAGATCAGTCTGCGTTCAGCCATCGTCCAGTACGGGCATGGTCAGATGGGTACAGAGCTACGGCTAAATATTATATTTATTAAGTGTTATAAATTCGTCGGTTTTGTTGAATATGTGTAGGTGTAATTGCATTGTACAATGTGTTTACATGAACATAAACTGTAGAAAACGCCGGTGTAGTTTAGTTATGAATAGTTCCTTCTGTTCGTCATTTAGCTACGGCTAAATATTATATTTATTAAGTGTTATAAATTCGTCGGTTTTGTTGAATATGTGTAGGTGTAATTGCATTGTACAATGTGTTTACATGAACATAAACTGTAGAAAACGCCGGTGTAGTTTAGTTATGAATAGTTCCTTCTGTTCGTCATTGTTGGAGTGAAGAGAAAATGCAAAGGTAATTCATGATAAGGGTTGAGCCAGAAGAAGTTACGTGCTCAACTGAAAGAAGAACAAATATATATTGCACACAACAGAGATGCTCTACACAGAAAGCTTGCGACGCAAGAAACTAGCCATGGGTGACGACATGATGATGGTGAACAAAGTAATAATCCCTAGGCATCGGAAACATCTAGAAAATAAATAAGAGCTGCATTCGCGCTCTACAATAAATGAGAGCCCTCTGCGCCTATGTAGAGCCTATGAGAAACCACCAGGTCCGCTCCTGGCGAAGAAATACAGCAACTAGAAAACCCCGTGAGCATGCAAGCGTCTCATTGACAGGTTGCCCGCCTGGGAGCTACTTCAGCCAATGTAATGACACCGAAATTCATTTACAGATATACGCTGATACAGAAAATGTGCGTCGACGTTTTAAACGGTAAGAAAAATCACTGATGTTACATGTCTCTCAACTGAAAGGTAGTCCCTTAGCAGACACTAACTCTGGGTGTGTGAAGTGTTTTACATAGTTCTAGATAAAGACATATGAGGTAGGGAAGGCCCAGTTCCATTCCTCGTCGACTTTTCTTTCGAGATGATCCCCAGAAACATTCTGAAAATTGTCTGGTCTACATTTTGATGAGACTGGGTCGATCCCAGAGCCGGGATGGTCGGAAAATATCACCTGTCTTTGCTTTGCATTGTAGGCGGACTACTGTCTTAGCAGGCAACGGCATTATCCACTATGACGCAGCGGGTCCATTCTCTCGTTACAACAACACTATTTCTGTTGTAATGTGTTCGTGTCCAGGCCGTATACACTGTGATAGCACACTGCTGTGCCAGGGGAATATTTCAGAATCATGTGTATTTCCAGAGCCCTTTCAGCATTTCCATCTGATCTGCAGCCAATCTAATGAACGCTGCTGTCAGTGTGAGAGCACTTGGTCTAGAACATTGTCACTATTCAAATCTTCTGAATTCCACAAGTGCGATGCTGTGTCTGTGTCATACGTGAAGCGAACCTGTCATCAAAGTCAAATCTACTGTCTGTGTTTGCTTTATTTATCTGCACTAGTTAGATCAACACACACAGCACAGGTTAATACCTTACACTATGTCATTAATCAAACAGGAGTACATACTACACACAGTAATGTTAAATATTTTACAGATTTTAATTAGTTAAAGACAGTTTCATTCATCATCATCGTCATGTACTATGTTGATAAGCGTGGCGGTCATGGTTTGCCATCTCACACGATCAGCACAATCTTGGATCAGCTCGGTGTTCTTGTCCCGATTATGCCATGTGGACAAGCCATCCAGGTATTTATTCTTCTTCTTTCCGTTTGCACTTTTGTCACAACGTTTCTAATCTGTCTCATCATACCTTGTTCCAACAATCAACTACAATACTAACTTTGATACAAACAGGACACTTCTGGTATTAAGTTTTCTGATAGACTCAAACCTACCCGGCAGCCACAGTGGCGCAGTGGCTAGCACACTTGCCTTCGGCTCGGTGGCCATGTGTTCGAATTTCCATTAAGGCGGTTTTTTTGTTTTTAACTGACCTGGGTTCCCAGGTGGACGCAGCTTAGAATGGACGCAAGGAGCTATTCTGAATAGTAACGGCCACCGGCTTGATACTGACCACATGACCCACCGAGTAGCGACTGGTGTGTAAAACATGGAGCTAGCACAATATACTTGACACATCGTGGCGTGGAAGGAGGTCCATCGCTTCTTTTTCACAAGCCTGGCTTCGTGCCCAGCAATCTGATGGTACTTGAAGCTGCTCTAATGTTTCAGCGTGCAGCTGGTGTCAATAATACCAGGGGCTTCAAATGAAAACCCTAAACGTGTTTGTGCGTGTGTGTGGGGGTGGGGTGCGTGTGCACGCATGTGTGTGTGCATGTGAAAGTATATTCTGAAAAAGAAAACAGAACAAATGTATCATTTTTTGATGTAGTCAACACTGCTTTTAATCCACGTCATCCAGCGCCGATAAAGTGTTGGATTCCCGTTAAAAATCGGACGCTGGGGTCATACTCGGTGTGCCTGACCCGGTCGTGATCAGTTTGTCACAGAAGTCACGCCGTTTTCAAACATCCTACTTCCACTCATACACTTGCGGACTGACAGGGATGCATCACCGTACTGAATCTTCAATCACGAATAATTTATATATATTCCACCCTTTCACTGATCAAAAAACATTATGACAGAACGCTGCTCTCGTTCGTGCATGTCAACAGTGGGGTGGCCATATTTAAATGTTCTTGTGACATCATCGTTTAGGCTGCACCGCGATGTCACGTACTTAACACTCATGACACCCTTAAACACCAGTATTGACAGGTTTAAAAGACTATGGCATGGTTACCTTAATTTATATCACACTTTTTAAAGGGTTTTTATGTGAATCCCCTAGTACTTTTACATAGGTACGACTTGTGTATGCCATGGACCAAGGGGCAGGTCATGGGCTACTAGGTACAGGCAGCCTATAGCTTCACGCAACCCAGCGGGGAAGATGAGAAGATGAGAATCATGCCTTGCATGAAAATAGTGAGGCGAGGTGCTGAACAGTGGCAACGTCTCCCCACAGGCAATAAGGTGGGTTTGAACCACCGTCGAGCTGAGAAGTGGTTCTTATAGATCCGTAGCACGGTCACAAAATGTGCCGCTACATCTGTGGTTAGGTCTTATAGTTATTGTGGAGAAGTCAGTGTAGACTCTAGGTATTGTGTAAACGTAACCGATATGTGGCGTAAATAATAGTATGTGTTGTTTAAATACCTGGAGTCAAAAAGAAGATGCAAATTCAAAATGTGTCTTGTTAGTTGATTGGGTTGCGTTAGGGTGGCTTAAAGAATTAACTGTTGTGAATTCTGCAGTATCGGCGCTCAGAGAACATTTATGATGCCACCAACGAATTATATATGTGTACGGACGCCGCAATTAGAATCTCAAGCCACAAGCCTGTATAACAGATTGTCAGCACCTAGTGTGATTGATCCAACGAGCCGTAAAAACCCAGGTTGCGAGCGACATCAATATTACAGCTCGCCCCAAAACAAGACCAAAACATTCACTCGCCGACAAACGTTCAGCCGCTGGCAGTGGTAAACCAATACTGATGCTTATCGCTACGTTCTTTACTGCGACGAAGCACGTGCAATATAAAAAATAATGTTACTTGGTTCCGTTCGCCCAGCTACTGATTTCAGTGCGTGGATCGACACTGTGAGCTGTGGATTTCGTGTGGAATGCTTTTACATCTGTCCGCGGTTGTTTGTACCGTAAACGGCAGACGACCGGTTGCTGAATTTGATGGTTTGCATTATGCAGCATGTGTGTGAAACTGCTGCTTCCATGGATGGTGAACTGTAATTTTTGTGACGGACTGTATGTTAACATTCCGACAGCGACCGTATACAGGTATGTCTGTGAGTGCTTTTGGTTGTCGAGAGTACTGTCTGTTCCACTTTCACATGGAACAAGAGAAGCATTTTTTTATGATATTCACTGGCACAGAACGGAACATTATGGGGGACCGTTTGCCGTGAAGTTGGAACCGCGGACTAACTACTAATAATGTTACTATCACATTTAGAACATGTGTGCTTACATATACCCTGCTAATAATGTTACTATCACATTTAGAACATGTGTGCTTACATATACCCTGCTAATAATGTTACTATCACATTTAGAACATGTGTGCTTACATATACCCTGCTAATAATGTTACTATCACATTAGAACATTGTGCTCATATACCCTGCTAATAATGTACTATCACATTTAGAACATGTGTGCTTACATATACCCTAATAATGTTACTATCACATTTAGAACATGTGTGCTCTATCATTATACCCTGACTAATAATGTTACTATCACATTTAGAACATGTGTGCCCTGTGGTTGACAGAGACACTGCCTTTCGCGTGTTGTTTAACACACACAATACTCGCTTGTTAAAATTTGCAGAAAGCAATTATGATCAATCAACGCAAGCCAGAATTGTGCAAACCAGAAAGACATGTTTAGTCAGCTTAAAATTACCGTGGTAGATAATTGACATTACTGTGCGAATATGTGTATATTTCAACTTGAAGGAGTTATCTAGTTAATTCACGTAAGTTGTGTGATTTCTGCAGTATGTACCTGACGAGATGCAGCAGAATATGCCAGGCAATAAATCGTGCAATCTATTGTTTGTGTCTTCGTTATTCAAATTCACTACAGAGGAAGGCGAAACAAGAAATGAAGCCATAAACATTTTGAATAAAAATAGAGAAGTTTGAATTTATGGTATTGTTATATTTGTGGAGTTACTTGCTGGATGAATTTCACAAGACTAGTCAATCACTGCAAGGCCCCCAATTAGTCTATATGTATGTAGGAAATTGTATGCTTCACTTTCGGATATTGTTAAGGTTCCAGGATCTTTTCGATCATTTGAAGAAGAAAGCAAAGAAAAAATTGCCTGATGTTGATTACAGAAAAGAAGATATAGAAGAAGGCATATCAATGATGATGAAGATGCTTTAGAGAACCTTGAGCCAAGAGACAAGTTCAGAATCAAAACATTATTTATACCTGTGATGGATGCATTAGAGTCAAGTCTGGCACAGAGGGCCTCAGTATACAATAATGCTGCAAAAATGTTTTCATTCTTAACAAAACTAGAAGCTACAGAAGAAGAGATTCAGTTGAAGGAGTTAGTGCTTTATGCCAAACATATCCTGAAGATGTGGACATGAATTCTTGTAGGAGAAGTCAAGCATTTCATCAATATGTTAGACATAGTCAAGGCCCATAGTTCAGCGGAACAAGATAGTCTGACACATCAGGAATCTGTATATTTAACGATCGTGTCCAATCAGCATTCCCTAATGTAGAAGCAATTTTGAGATTGTTTCTTTGTATGATGGTTGCAAATTGCTCTGGAGAAAGATCTTTTTCTCAGCTGAAGAGGATAAAAAATGAATTTAGAACAACAATGACTCAAGATAAATTATTTTCCCTCAGTCTCATGTGCATAGAAAGCGACAAACTACCGCAGATTATCATTTGATGATGTCATCAGTGACTTTTGCTCTGGCCAAAGGCAAGAAAGAAAATATTTTAGTTTAATATAATTCCTTAATCCTTATAACATGTTTCAAGAGATTAGATAATACGCCTTTGTAAATTGTGCCTTTTAAAAGAACTTTTGTTTCTTTTTACCAGAGTTTGCATTTTTAAGTTTGTTATGAATAAAAGTTATTTTAAGTTAAAGATTTATTATTTCACTATCAATATACTTCTTAATTGTATTTCAGTTTTAACCCTCTAGGTATCCGAAAATCATATTTGTCACTGACATAGAATATCTAGACTTATAAAAGGCCCCATATTTCAAATAGCTTAGGGCCTTATCAAGTCTAAATCCGGCCCTGAGAATAACGTGGATATTTGGACCAACACTTTGAATGCCTACCAAGATTGGGATGAAACCACTTGGAGAAAGACATGTCATCAGGTCACCTTGTTTCACGAGAACAGACATGACTATGGACATTCAATTTTCCAGACAGGTGCAGGAAAGGCTTTTAACGTGCGACAGGAATGTACGACAAGCCCGTCCGACAAGACAAAATGAATGAAATAGAAAGGGAGAAAGTAAGTGAGGAGAACTTATATGGGAAACACTGCATTACATAGGTGGAGGTGAATGTAATGTTTTGAGCTATAGATGTTCTGAATTGTTTTATGAATATATACATATGTATTTATTTAGAACTGATATATGGTTATGTAACATGCATACATAACATGAGATTAATGTATGTTTATATAAATGTATAGACCTATGTGTTTTGAGATGTGTAGATGTAGATACTACCCATCTCCGTTCGTTTCATTCCAGCTCTCCTAGGAGCCATGGGCAGTCAACAACTCATACCAGGGAGTGACTGAGCCGTGTGAAGGGACAAATTTGGACTCCTTCAAGCTGACAGTGTAATGCGTCTCACCGGGGGAAGCATGACATAATGTGCCCGCTTAGCCAGATTGAGTTATTATAACATCATTAAATTTAATCATCATCATTATCATACTATCATCTTAGCAATAACAAACACAGTGGTTGTATTTTAAATTCAGTTTGTCCGTATAAATTCTAAATGTTTACAAATGTTTGTGTAGCTTAAATAAGTGCACACATTGTTAAATCATTTAGTGGGGGTTCATACATATATTCCATGAGTAGAATATGCCAGAGTGGTACCTTGCCTATGCAGCCCTTAAGTAACACACTTATCCTGTATATCTTAATTCCTCTTTCTTACTCCTGGTGATACCAAGAACAGTTAAATATATCTATTCAACGAACCACTTCTTGGCTGTTTTCTTGAGAATCCAGGGACGGTGTCTTCAATCCGCATAACAGACATTTGTTCAGAATTTTCTCTCTGAGATCTGGGGTGGTAATTAGTCCCTTCTGGCAGAGTTAAGGGATCTCAAACGGCACCAAGAACTAAACATCAGTAGGGGGAAATGGTTTTTGACTGAGTGGTTGTGCCATAACCTAAATTAGAG
Organism: Cepaea nemoralis; assembly: GCA_014155875.1. Lineage (NCBI taxonomy): Eukaryota > Metazoa > Mollusca > Gastropoda > Stylommatophora > Helicidae > Cepaea > Cepaea nemoralis. The sequence continues at coordinate 39,033 of JACEFZ010027911.1, read as the reverse complement.
TAGGGCCAAAGTTATGGCCGTGTTCAGGAACTGGGACACATGGATCATGAAAGTGGACAACTTTTCACAAAGCGTGAAAACGCCGGAAACTCGCTTCTGATGGACACGAGGCGAGTCCTAAAAGATCAGTCTGCGTCAGCCATCGTCCAGTACGGGCATGGTCAGATGGGTACAGAGCTACGGCTAAATATTTATTTATTAAGTGTTATATAAATTCGTCGGTTTTGTTGAATATGTGTAGGTGTAATTGCATTGTACAATGTGTTTACATGAACATAAACTGTAGAAAAACGCCGGTGTAGTTTAGTTATGAATAGTTCCTTTTGTTCGTCATTTAGCTACGGCTAAATATTATATTTATTAGTGTTATGAATTCGTCGGTTTTGTTGAATATGTGTAGGTGTAATTGCATTGTACAATGTGTTTACATGAACATAAACTGTAGAAACGCCGGTGTAGTTTAGTTATGAATAGTTCCTTCTGTTTCGTCATTGTTGGAATGAAGAGAAATGCAAAGGTAATTCATGATAAGGGCTGAGCCAGAAGAAGTTACGTGCTCAACTGAAAGAAGAACAAATATATATTGCACACAACAGAGAGATGCTCTACACAGAAGCTTGCGACGCAAGAAACTAGCCTGGGTGGACGACATGATGATGGTGAACAAAGTAATAATCCCTAGGCATCGGAAACATCTAGAAAATAAATAAGAGCTGCATTCGCGCTCTACAATAAATGAGAGCCCTCTGCGCCTATGTAGAGCCTATGAGAAACCACCAGGTCGCTCACTGGCGAAGAAATACAGCAACTAGAAACCCAGTGAGCATGCAAGCGCTCATTGACAGGTTGCCCGCCTGGGAGCTACTTCAGCCAATGTAATGACACCGAATTCATTTACAGATATACGCTGATACAGAAAATGTGCGTCGACGTTTTAAACGGTAAAAATCAACTGATGTTACATGTCTCTCAACTGAAAGGTAGTCCCTTAGCAGACACTAACTCTGGGTGTGTGAAGTGTTTACATATTCTAGATAAAGACATATGAGGTAGGAAGGCCAGTTCCATTCCTCGTCGACTTTTCTTTCGAGATGATCCCCAGAACATTCTGAAAATTGTCTGGTCTACATTTTGATGAGACTGGGTCGATCCCAGAGCCGGGATGGTCGGAAAATATCACCTGTCTTTGCTTTGCATTGTAGGCGGACTACTACTGTCTTAGCAGGCAACGGCATTATCCACTATGACGCAGCGGGTCCATTCTCTCGTTACAACAACACTATTTCTGTTGTAATGTGTTCGTGTCCAGGCCGTATACACTATGATAGCACACTGCCGTGCCAGGGGAATATTTCAGAATCATGTGTATTCCAGAGCCATTTCAGCATTTCCATCTGATCTGCAGCCAATCTAATGAACGCTGCTGTCAGTGTGAGAGCACTTGGTCTAGAACATTGTCACTATTCAAATCTTCTGAATTCCACAAGTGCGATGCTGTGTCTGTGTCATACGTGAAGCGAACCTGTCATCAAAGTCAAATCTACTGTCTGTGTTTGCTTTATTTATCTGCACTAGTTAGATCAACACACACAGCACAGGTTAATACCTTACACTATGTCATTAATCAAAAGGGAGTACATACTACACACGGTAATGTTAAATATTTTACAGATTTTAATTAGTTAAAGACAGTTTCATTCATCATCATCGTCATGTACTATGTTGATAAGCGTGGCGGTCATGGTTTGCCATCTCACACGATCAGCACAATCTTGGATCAGCTCGGTGTTCTTGTCCCGATTATGCCATGTGGACAAGCCATCCAGGTATTTATTCTTCTTCTTTCCGTTTGCACTTTTGTCACAACGTTTCTAATCTGTCTCATCATACCTTGTTCCAACAATCAACTACAATACTAACTTTGATACAAACAGGACACTTCTGGTATTAAGTTTTCTGATAGACTCAAACCTACCCGGCAGCCACAGTGGCCCAGTGGCTAGCACACTTGCCTTCGGCTCGGTGGCCATGTGTTCGAATTTCCATCAAGGCGGTTTTTTTGTTTTTAACTGACCTGGGTTCCCAGGTGGACGCAGCTTAGAATGGACGCAAGGAGCTATTCTGAATAGTAACGGCCACCGGCTTGATACTGACCACATGACCCACCGAGTAGCGACTGGAGCTAGCACAATATACTTGACACATCGTGGCGTGGAAGGAGGTCCATCGCTTTCATTTTCACAAGCCTGGCTTCGTGCCACAGCAATCTGATGGTACTTGAAGCTGCTCTAATGTTTCAGCGTGCAGCTGGTGTCAATAATACCAGGGGGCTTCAAATGAAAACCCTAAACGTGTTTGTGCGTGTGTGTGCGTGTGTGTGCGTGTGCACGCATGTGTGTGTGCATGTGAAAGTATATTCTGAAAAAGAACAGAACAAATGTATCATTTTTTGATGTAGTCAACACTGCTTTTAATCCACGTCATCCAGCGCCGATAAAGTGCTTGGATTCCTGTTAAAAAATCGACGCTGGGGTCACTACTCGGTGTGCCTGACCCGGTCGTGATCAGTTTGTCACAGAAGTCACGCCGTTTTCAAACATCCTACTCCACTCATACACTTGCTGGACTGACAGGGATGCATCACCGTACTGAATCTTCAATCACCGAATAATTGATATATATTCCACCCTTTCACTGATCAAAAAACATATGACAGAACGCTGCTCATCGTTCGTGCATGTCAACAGTGGGGTGGCCATATTTAAACTGTTCTTGTGACATCATCGTGTTAGGCTGCACCGCGATGTCACGTACTTAACACTCATGACACCCTTAACACCAGTATTGACAGGTTAAAAGACTATGGCATGGTTACCTTAATTTATATCACACTTTTAAGGTTTTCATGTGAATCCCCCTAGTACTTTTACATAGGTACGACTTGTGTATGCCATGGACCAAGGTCAGGTCATGGGCTACTAGGTACAGGCAGCCTATAGCTTCACGCAACCCAGCGTGAAGATGAGAAGATTGAGAATCATGCCTTGCATGAAAATAGTGAGGCGAGTTGCTGAACAGTGGGCAACGTCTCCTACAGGCAATCAGGTGGGTTTGAACCACCGTCGAGCTGAGACGTGGTTCTTATAGATCCGTAGCACGGTCACAAAATGTGCCGCTACATCTGTGGTTAGGTCTTATAGTTATTGTGGAGAAGTCAGTGTAGACTCTAGGTATTGTGTAAACGTAACCGATATGTGGCGTAAATAATAGTATGTGTTGTTAAATACCTGGAGTCAAAAAGAAGATGCAAATTCAAAATGTGTCTTGTTAGTTGATTGGGTTGCGTTAGGGTGGCTTAAAGAATTAACTGTTGTGAATTCTGCAGTATCGGCGCTCAGAGAACATTTATGATGCCACCAACGAATTATATATGTGTACGGACGCCGCAATTAGAATCTCAAGCCACAAGCCTGTATAACAGATTGTCAGCACCTAGTGTGATTGATCCAACGAGCCGTAAAACCCAAGGTTGCGAGCGACATCAATATTACAGCTCGCCCCAAAACAAGACCAAAACATTCACTCGCCGACAAACGTTCAGCCGCTGGCAGTGTGTAAACCAATACTGATGCTTATCGCTACGTTCTTTACTGCGACGAAGCACGTGCAATATAAAAAATAATGTTACTTGGTTCCGTCGCCCAGCTACTGATTTCAGTGCGTGGATCGACACTGTGAGCTGTGGATTTCGTGTGGAATGCTTTTACATCTGTCCGCGGTTGTTTGTACCGTAAACGGCAGACGACCGGTTGCTGAATTTGATGGTTTTGCATTATGCAGCAATGTGTGTGAAACTGCTGCTTCCATGGATGGTGAACTGTAATTTTTGTGACGGACTGTTATGTTAACATTCCGACAGCGACCGTATACAGGTATGTCTGTGAGTGCTTTTGGTTTGTCGAGAGTACTGTCTGTTCCACTTTTCACATGGAACAAAGAGAAGCATTTTGTATGATATTCACTGGCACAGGAACGGAACATTATGGGGTGACCGTTTGCCGTGAAGTTGGAACCGCGACTAACTACTAATAATGTTACTATCACATTTAGAACATGTGTGCTTACATATACCCTGCTAATAATGTTACTATCACATTTAGAACATGTGTGCTTACATATACCCTACTAATAATGTTACTATCACATTTAGAACATGTGTGCTTACATATACCCTGCTAATAATGTTACTATCACATTTAGAACATGTGTGCTTACATATACCCTGCTAATAATGTTACTATCACATTTAGAACATGTGTGCTTACATATACCCTACTAATAATGTTACTATCACATTTAGAACATGTGTGCTTACATATACCCTGCTAATAATGTTACTATCACATTTTGAACATGTGTGCTTACATATACCCTACTAATAATGTTACTATCACATTTAGAACATGTGTGCTTACATATACCCTGCTAATAATGTTACTATCACATTTAGAACATGTGTGCTTACATATACCCTGCTAATAATGTTACTATCACATTTAGAACATGTGTGCTTACATATACCCTGCTAATAATGTTACTATCACATTTAGAACATGTGTGCTTACATATACCCCCGACACCTTTCCGCTGTTTGTTTGTGTTCCCATGCTCTTAACGCATGTAATTGAAAGTTCAGACAATTCACATCTTTGTGTTAAAATGTGCATTTGTGTGATGCAATATGGTAATTATGAATGATAAATAGCCATATTGGATCCACCCGACAACATTTATAAAATAAGCAAGCACAGATTTATCAGTGTAAATTGATTCAATAGTTGATGATAGTAATAGATACATAATTTAGTAATGCATTATGTTTAATGGCCTTACTTGATAACAGCTTGGCCTCGAGAAGTTCCACTCATTTTCTCATAATAAGAAATCACATTTTCTTCACTGAAAAATATACACGAGCAGAACATATATTTGTTAGTTGGGTCTCACCAAGAGGATCTAATGTTATCGATATGATCCAATCAATACAAACATTTGTAAGCATGCTATAAATGGTAGGACCTTATCAATTTCCAAGTACCACTGGAACCAAAAGTGCTTTTTCCTAAGCCTACTATACAAGTTATTACAGAGGGAGATCTAATCAACTCAAAAATGTGTAAGCATGCTATACATGCATGATATTACAGAGGGGATCGAATCAACACAAATATTTATCAGCATGCTATAAATGAAAAGACAACGGAGAAATAATCAACACACACATCTGTAATCATCCTCTAAATGGTATCACAAGGGGAATCTAATCATCATCATCATCATCATCATCATCATCATCATCATTTCCCACTTTTGCTGTCAAGCGTTGTGGGAAGGAATAGTTGACGTTCCAGATATGTGGCTCATGATAGTGTTATTCTGTGAGGTTGTGCAATGTCTTTAATATCATCAATCAGTTTTCTTCTCGGGCGTTCTCTTGCTCTCGTATTCTGTGATCTAATGTTAGTGCTTGTATTAGGGGCGTTCATTTGAAACCCGTTCCAATGGCTTTATTACAAAAGCATGAACGAAACATTAGCAGGTGTGGTAGAATTAAACAAAGTATTCATTTTGAATGAATTATGCACCATGGGTTGGTCAGAAGAAGTCACCGTAGGCATTCAGGCAAGCATCTCATTGCTTAGATAGGCGGCGAATGCCGTCCGCAAAAAGGATTGTGGTTGCTCACTGAACCAAGTGTTTACCGCATTCATTAGTCTGAATCTGTGTGAAATTGTTGCCCCTTAGGAGCTTTTTTTAGAGGTCCAATCAAATGAAAATCACATGGTGACAAATCAGGACTATAGGCTGGATGTTGCAGAATTTCCCACTTCTTCCTTGCTAATGCTTCCTGCGCAATCTTTGCGACATGCGGACGAGCATTATCGTGCAACAAAATCACACCGCGAGGAAGTATGCCGGGTCGTTTATTCTTGATGGCGTTTTGCAACTTGTCTAGTGTTTGCAAGTAGTGGGTAGAGTTGATGTTGACAAGAGATTCTTTAAAGTCGGCCAACAATAGTCCTTCATAGTCAAAAAATGCGCTCAGCATAACTTTACCAGCGGAAACCTGTAACATGAATTTGTTGGCTTTTGGTGATCCAGCATGTTTCCATTGCATGCTCCCTCTCTTTTGTTGCTCGGCTCAAAGTGGTGACACTATGATTCATTGTTTGCCACTATGCGGAAGAGAAATGCATCACCCTCAACTCTGTAACGCAGCAAGTGGTTCAAACACCATCCCATGCGTTCCTCTTTTTGGTGGTCGGTCAACATCCGTGGTACCCACTGTGAACACACCTTCCGATATTGTAGTTTCTTACGAAAGACCTTTTGAATTGTCCCAATTGACACATCAAATTCTTTCGCTAGCGAACGTATGCTTCGACAACGGTTCATCTGTACTGTGCATCTACCGACAGACGCTTAATTGATGTCAGGTTAGTCGTAGCGGTTAAAGGTAATATGTAATATCCTGGCATTACACTAATTTCATTTTTTTATGCGCCAATCAAAAACAAGCAACTGAACGCTGCTAGATAACTAACTCACTCTTCTTCTTCTTCTTCTTCTTCTTCTTCTTCTTCTTCTGTAGCAGAATGTATTAGTTAGGTGTGCAAAGCTACAGCACGCTTGAGCATCAGGATGGAATGAGAAGAAGGATGCTCAAGTCGTGACGTGGCTTGTTGTTGGGTTAGTCAGTAAACACCTAAGACTAGAGAAGAGAAGTCGCCATCAGGATTGAATTGTATTCCGATTTTGTAGTGGCCATCAAATTCAAATAAAGCTTGAGTTATATTCACCCAGCAGAACTTGTTAGTCCTCTCTGTGTGCGCATTGTTACAGGAGGATGAAATGGTGCCGCAGACCAGCACCTCGATTTTTTGATAATGCCGCGGCCACAATGCGAAGTATGGAAACCGGACTGCCATAGCGGACTTCTATGAGATTGTTACCACCCTACTGAGAAAAGAAAAATATGAATAACCAACAGGTTTTCTCTGAGTCCTTCAAAACAAAAGTCTAAGACCGGACGATTTTTTTTTTGGAAGTCAAAAGTTTGAAGCAATTTTCGGACTAACCAAATTAAAATCAAGATATTGAGATGGAACCAGCTACATAACGTTGTTACCAGTGGAGGGAAGCTGTTCCACATTTTTGCCACCTGAGTCGACGCAATTTTCATCAAAATTTGCCAGGACGCTCGATTTGTCATCTGTTCCAGCCGTTTGTTAACCTTACGTTTGAAGGTCAGTCAGACCCATGCTAAGATTGTCCAGGTTCAGGAGCAAAGAAATTTCAAAACGAATATAAACAACTTGAGTCCAATGGAAACGTTGTTCTGAGAGAGCGGCCACCTTGTTTGTATCAAGACTACCTAGAGTGAACTCAACGCCATTATGTTCACTGAACCGTGACCTTGGCTGCCTGAAGAATCAAGCCAATTGTGTGACAGTGCTACACACAAAGGCTATGATCGTGAACGTATAGCACCAGACAAGTCAGTCTTCGCGTTGTTAGAAAAGGATTTTATTGATGAATCATTCTAGCTCAGCACATATGATGGAGACTCCCTTCTCGGTGTTGACATCTGTTCTCGCTGGCCCCCCAAGTGACGTGTCTGTTTTCCTAGATACCCTTCTTCATTCGTGCACACACGTTCACTATGGTTTTCCCCCTAGTCAAGGAATGCGCAGCATTCCTTAACTCTTTACTCCTAACCTAGAATCCCTCACTGTTACAATACCTCCCCTTCTTCAAAGAGAATTTTTCCTTGAAAAAATCTCAACCCCAACTTTTAATTAGTTAACTTTACCTCTCTATACTACAATAACAACAATTCTATATATTTCCTAAGTCAATTCTCCTATCTCCTCATAGCCAATTGCTACCCAGAGATCATAATATCGAAACTCTCTACAAAACTCGTCATAAAGTTCTCTAGAAAACTTTCTACAAAACTCTCCATAAAATTCCCCACAATACAAAAGTCTCCATAAGCGAACCGCTTTTAACTTTAAAACGTCCATCTAAATTATGATTGACAAAACTGAAGATATTCCCCTTATCCTTTAATTTCCCCCTTATTCACATTCTCACTCTCTCAGTATTCTAGGATAGACAGGAAAAAATAGCTAGATTAGATTTGTGTAGGTGCGCACCTGAAATCAATAAAAGTAAGGAAAAAGTAAGAAAGTAAGAAGTAATCACCTTTCTCTTCCCATACATTCTCAAAACTTTATCAAAAAATAAAGTTTCAAAATTTATCTTCAGTTTCCGTCAATAATAATTGTTATTATCAAAAAAGTATGTTAATCCAAAACTGCCAGCCTTTGTATTATTCAGACCAACAATTTCCTGTTTACCTTTCCTTCAACCACAAAAACCTCCTAACTGTTAAGTACAGTCTTCTTCTTCCAATATGCAGTTAAATGCCAAATTTCAACCTGGCATTCCCCCCATATTCTCCCCTTAAACGCTGTTCAATCCAGCTCCTATTATAAACCTTGTATATACATTGCATACCCCACATGTATAACTACATACCCCTCCATTGCTACTGCACTTCACTAACTACTATTTTAATTCATCTTCTAACTGAACTTCAAAGTAATAATCATTTTAACCACCCTTAGGGTAACTCAATCAACCCAAAACATCGTAAAAATAACCATCTAAGTTAACTTATTTTTCACATTTCATACAACACAATTGAAGTCCCAACAATTGAACAAAGCATTTCAATCCCCTCATCATATTTATCCCCCCACATTAATCAATGTACACATACATTATAAATTTCAAGACCAATTTCTGAGTACCCAATAATAATTTTCCGCTTTAGAAAAATTCCATCAAGTACCTTTGTAAACACAAAATTATCGTGTCCAACTTCTTCTTCTATCTGCTATCTGCAGAACCCTATATCACTCTTTTCCTCTATCATTTCTCCATTTCTTTAATAACCTCAAATTTTTTTCAATAATTGCAATATCTACATCAATGTCTCTATCCTCTCGAGGAGAGCTATCTTCTTTCATATCAGCTTCTTCATCAGTTTCTGACTTTTCATCCATCTCTTGTTCCCCATCTGTATATCCATTACTAGCAACCGCTAATCTCTTCCTTTCTACATCCAATCTAATTTTTCTGTCTTGCCGTCTCAACAGATTTTCAAAAAGTGGCATCTCTTCCTCACTCGAAGAATTCTCTCTAAGTTTCCTTTGCCTCTTAATTTCTTTTTCTTTCTGTCTATCCAACTTTCTTTTTACTGCTTGTCTTGTATTCATAAATGGAGGTTCAATATTTTCCCTAACTGACTCTTCACTCATATAATCGTCATACACATTATTTTCCTCTGTCATGACTGTTTTTGGTATCGTTTCTTCTTGTTCAGCTGTATTAGATGCTGTTGTTACTTGTTTTCCATTCTCTATAGGCCTTGGATAACCCGATTGTCTGACAATCTGTCCACCCGACAATATTTCTTCGGAACAATAATTATTATTATTATTATTCTCTGCATCCCGCCTTAAGTGTTCTACATGTGAACGTGCAACATGCCCTGAAATTTGATTCTTAATAGTATACGACACTGGACCTTTTTTTTTCTAAAATATAGTATCCCGGGACCCAATGAGCATCAAACTTAGAGTTTTTTCTATGTTTTTTATAATATACCCTATCACCTACGTTAAACTCTTGTAAGTGTGCATTTTTATTTGCGTATTTCTTCTGTCTTTCTCTAGCCTTAATTATATTATTTCTTAAACGTACATGTGCTTTATGCATTTCTTGTAACCTTGTTTCTTGAAAATCTTCCCCCAAATATTTTCTCCTAGGTTTTAATAAATTATCAATTGGCAATATCGGTTCTCTTCCATGTACTAAGTAAAATGGTGAGAAACCTGTTCCTTCATTTTCGTGTGTACGTATCGCCGCTAATGCCATCCCCAAATAAAGATCCCAATCCATATCGTGTTCTTCTACATTTTTCGCTAGAATATTGTATAGTGTTCTATGTTGTCTCTCATTTTTGCATTAGAAGTTGGTCTGTAATATGAAGTCCTAATGTGTTTTATATTCCAATCTTTTACCAATTTCTCAAACTTTTTATTTACAAACTCTTTCCCATTGTCTGTAAGTATTATTTGTGGACACCCAAACCTTGGTATAAATTCTTGTAAAAGCATATTTATAACTGAATCAGCACTCTTGTCTGGAATTGGATATACTTCTGGCCAAAGACTATATGAATCAACTATATGTAGTAAGTATACATTTCCCGATAATGTTTTTGGATGAGGACCTGAAATATCCAAACTTACTTTCTGCATTGGAAATTGAGGAATATCGGTATCTTGTAAAGGACATTTAATTATCTTCATGTTCCTTAACCTACACTTTTCACATGCTTCAACATATTCATATACGCTTTTGAATAAATTCGGCCAATAATATTTACTGCTAATAGCCTTCACTAACTTATCTCGTCCAAAATGACCATTATTATCGTGGTACGCCTTTAAGACTTCTTGTTCTAAATGTTTCGGAATATATTTTCTTACTCCTTCACCTTTTTCACTGATATAATATAATTGATTGTCTTCTTGTAACTCTACAAACTTTCTTTTAAAACTATTTTCCCCTGTTTCTTTCAATTTCTTTTTTATCTGTACTACTTTCGGATCTAATTCTTGTTCTGTTTTCATATCAAACTGTTCTAAATGTGGGTCTTCTGTTCTAGTTTCCGACTCTTGCTCCGATGGTAAACTCTCAAATTCTTCCCTATTTATTATGGCAGAATCTAATATATTAACTTGCCAGTTTCGATCATCTACCTCTGGTTCAACTTCATCTTCCGTGTTTCCTGATGACTGTGGGTACGGGATCCTAGACAAAAGATCGGCGCACGTATTATGTTTTCCTGACACATATTCAACCTTAGCATTGTACCCTTGTAAATTCAATGCCCACGTTTGTATTTTCCTATTTTGTATTGGTGCTTCTAATATCGACTTTAATGGCATGTGGTCAGTTCTAATAATGAAATTGGCGTTATGTAAGTAATAATTTAGTTTTTGCAGCGCGTAGTGTATTGCATATGCTTCTTTCTCAATAATCGGCCATTTCTTTTGAGTCTTGCTGAGTTTATGCGACAAGAAATAGATTGGTCTTTCATTTTTAACTCCTGGTATTCCAGATTCTTCTCCTTCATATGGTTGAACCAAACATGCTCCTATTGCATTGTCTGAAGCATCTGTGTATAGTATTAGTTGTTTATTCAGGTCTGGATGTGTTAATAATGGTACCACCGTTAAGCTATCTTTTAAAAGTTCAAATGCTTTTTGACACTCATCATCCCACTTAAATCTAGCGTATTTTCCCGTTAAATTCGTAATAGGTATTGCTATCTTAGAAAAGGCTGGTACAAACCGCCGATAATACGCACAGGTTCCTATAAAAGCCCTTACTTCCTTAACGTTAGTGGGAGGAGGTAACTCTTTAATAACTTTTATTTTTTCCATGTCTGGTTTAATACCTTCCCTATTTATTATATAGCCTAAATATTTTGTTTCTGTCTTTAAAAACTGACACTTACTAAGCTTTAATTTAACGTCATGCCTTCTTAATCTGTCAAATACTAGTCTAACATGTTCCAAATGATTCTCTACATCTCCTTTTGTAAAAATCAATACGTCATCAATATATGCTAAGGCAAAACTTTGCATACCGTCTAGTACTTCATTTATTAAGAACATATAGTGGGATGGTGCATTTTTGAGACCGAATGGCATACGTAAAAATTTGTACGAACCCATATGAGTACAAAAGGCACTTTTATTTTGCGCGTCTACTGACATCGGAATACACCAAAATCCTGCCCTTGCGTCCAGCGTTGTGAAATATGTAGAACCATTAAGTAGCCCCAAAATATCATCAATTACTGGCAGTGGGTACGCTACATTCTTGGTAATTTTATTTAACGCCCTGTAATCACAACAGAACCTGTTCGAACCATCAGACTTGGCCACAATTACCACCGGAGATGACCATTCTGATTTTGATCTTGTTATTATGCCTGCTTTCAACATATCTTCTATTGCCTTTTCTACTACTTCTCTATTTCTTAACGGAGTTCTGTATGGTTTTAAACTAATTGGTGGATGATCTCCCGTGTCTATTTCCATCGTAACTGTTTGTGTCTTACCCAATTCTAAATCATTTATCGCAAACACATCTTGATTTTGCTTTATCAGTTGTTCTAACACTTCCTTGTTTTCTGGCGAAGTTTTTAATTGTGCTAACAATTCTTTTTCTCTTGTTACTTTGTCTAGTGAATGTATTTGTGCTGTATTTCTTCTATATGGATGGATCAATTCATCCATTCTTGCGTTCCCTTTCCTTCTGTATCCGCGTCTATTATTACTTCTTTCATTAGAGGTTTCTGAATAACTTATTCCCACCATATTTACTCTATCTGTTGTCAATATGTCACTAACGCTGTCATGTTCTAGCTTAGCTATTACACATCCTCTGTATAATTTAATTTCTCTACCTGTGTTATTAATAACCATTACTGGAAATGTTAAACTTTTATCTAATTCTATTATTCCATCCGGAACTTCTAAACCTGGCTCATCAATTATTTCATTTTGCAATTCTGTGATTCTAACTATGTTTCCTGCTACATAATATGGGTTTCTCTTCAGTCTTGCTTGTATCAAATTAACTGACTGTGGTTTTAAATTCATGGTTGTTTTAACTCTAACTAATGTCGACACATGCATATCTTCCTCTAGATCTACGTAAACATCTTGGAATTTTAATTTATGCAAATCAAATAAAAGTCTCACCCCATTTTTCAATAAAAAATCTCGTCCCAATATCATATTTCTATTTAAATCTTTAACCACATGGAACATATGCCTAACATTTATCCCTCCTAATTTCAAATTTATCATCGTTTGTCCTAACACTTCTAATTTTTGTCCCGTTACCGAATGAAGATTCTCTTGAATTCTAATTATTTTACAATTTTTTAACATTCGATATAAAAATGCTTCTTTAATCACGCTAACTTGTGCTCCCGAATCAACTAATGTTCTAACTTTATATTTTCCTATCTGTACTATACATGAGCTAGGATCTACCATATTTAATGACAATTGCTTTACCTCGGCTTGTTTTTTATTTCTAAATGTTCTATTATACTCATCCTTTGGGTTTTTAATATATTGATGCCCTTTTTGGATCTTACTATCTTCCCTCTTACTGCCGATCCTATTCAATAAGCGGGATGCCAATTTCCCTGATTTCCTGACCTTCTAAAATTTCTCTGTATTTCTCCAGAATTCCAATTTGCTGGTCTACCATTTGCCATTCTATTCTGTATACTCGTCTGAACACCTCTACTATTTTGCGTAATCGATGGGCCACTTCTGTTACCACAAAAGCGAAAAATGTGCCCACGTTGGTGACATCCCCAACAAACCACATTCGAGTTATTTGTGTTACCTTCCATGTTTCTTACAGTATTTCTCACTTGTCCTCTTCTATCTTGATTATATACATTCTCGTTTCTTTGCACCATCTGTATTTCTCCTCGTCTTCCTCTCCATCCATGTCTATACTGACCTATTTCCATAGGTTCTTCAATTCTATCTTCTGAACTACTACCTAACTCTCGTCCTACCCTTAGCCTAAACCTCCTCCTCAAGCTTTCCTCTTGTATAGCGATATCTACCGCTTGTGACAATCTTGCAGGATTCTCTCTTAATAATTTAAATTTCAATCCATCTGACTTAATTCCATCAACAAAAATCCCTACCAACATCCGTTCCACTTCCTCTGCTCGTACATTCTGTCCTAAGAATGACTCTTCAGCTAAGTTGATTAACCTGTCACTGTATAGCTGAACACTTTCTGTGCTGTTTTGTCTAGTCTGTCGCAATACTGAGAATGCGTGTTGTGGATCAGTAATTTCAGCATATTTTCTTGCGAGATCATCTTTGAATTCTTCCCAAGTTTCACCTCCTGCTGCTTCTAACTTTCTTCTAATATGGTCAGAAACTGGACTTGTACTTGTTCTGTATGCCAAGTTCTTTTTCTCTCCGTCTGTAGCATTTACTAAATATGCATGTTTTTCAATGGAAATAATCCATTTCTTAAACTGATTTGCTTGACCACTAAATCTTTCAACATCATTGCTTATATTCTGTTGTCTTAACACCGCATCCAACCTTGATATTGCCCCGCCAACTCCAGTGAGTACCTGTGAAAAATCTTGGGATTCCATCCTAAAATTTATAATTATCAAGCAATATACAAATATTTCAACAATATTGATTTCAAACCCAGCAACAATACACAATCTGTTAATTACTCTAATATTATCTAATTAACTTAACTAAATCCTCCAATCGAAGATCCTGACGAAGAAATATTCCTGTTTCAAACCCTGAATTTTGATAAAAGAATTTAAATGACCTACACCACATAAAAAAAGGACTCTAATCAAGCTCGTTAAAATGATCAGAACAACGAAGAGCGTCTGGATTTCTTTCCTTACTAATTTACTTGAAGTCGAATTCAGATTATTTCCAATTATTTCCTGACTTTGATCACGCTCGATATCAGGCTCGCAACAAGACTTTGATTACCTGCTCGATTACTGTAGATTCCCTTCAGATAAGTTCACCTTCATGCAAGAATCGACAATTGCTCACGACTTCAGCAAAAAAAAACTTACTTTCCAGCAGCAATCTGTGACTTTCATATATATCAAACGTAATCCAGTCAACAACAACTGGACTTAAAGCTGACGCTATCCAGTCTCTTATTTTCATGTGGAACTCTCGCCATGGTCAGTTTAAATAGTTGAAACAAGTTTCATTTATGCCTTCCTTTAATTGAAGTGACTGTATAAAGTATTGCAGACCTTGATTTCATAATTCTGGAATTCGTACCATAACCTTGAGTTCACCTTCAACAATCCCACGGGTTAAAACTCATTTTTTTCTTACTGATTTTTGATGCAGAACGGCATTACTTATAGCATTTTGCGTTGGTCAGTTCTCCAACTAATTTCATAATTATGCAATAACATCAGTCTTTCAAAAAAATAAGTATCACTCAAACCTTTTCTTTAGCGCTGACCTTGAAATTGGATCTCCTTCTTAATCAGGAATCTAGTGCAAACCCAGAACAGCTACCAACAGTCGGCTTTCATCTGTTGTTTTTCAAATTAATTACTTCTCCAGACATGCCCGACATAACTATGGCGGTATTCTCTCTCCGCGACCTCCCCTGTTTCGTAAGGTCAAAGGCACCAAATCAGCCTTGTGTGACAGTGCTACACACAAAGGCTATGATCGTGAACGTATAGCACCAGACAAGTCAGTCTTCGCGTTGTTAGAAAAGGATTTTATTGATGAATCATTCTAGCTCAGCACATATGATGGAGACTCCCTTCTCGGTGTTGACATCTGTTCTCGCTGGCCCCCCAAGTGACGTGTCTGTTTTCCTAGATACCCTTCTTCATTCGTGCACACACGTTCACTATGGTTTTCCCCCTAGTCAAGGAATGCGCAGCATTCCTTAACTCTTTACTCCTAACCTAGAATCCCTCACTGTTACAATTGCTCCTTTGGTTGGAAAGTAAGAAAAATTTTCACTCGTGTTTGCTCTAATAAATCGGGAATGTTTTTCAACAAAGGCGATATCGTTAGGGAACCCTCGGAGGTGGTTGGGCGGACTGGGCCGCCGAACTGCTGAAGAGGGGATCCAAAGTCAAATCGCTTTATTGAGCTAGACCAGTTTTCAAGACGTCGCTTAGATGTGCCCTGTTATCGGGTGAAGAGAAGGCGGAAGTCTGGTAGGGGCCCAACCAGGGGCTGAAGGTACTGAAACTTGAGACGTTGGAGGAAGAAGCTCACCGAAATTACGTGGTCGTTTGGATGATTTCAACAAATACAAACTCCTAAGGATTGGGTTCTACCTGGCAAGAAAATTTTCAGCGGACATAGGTGAATCCATCTTTCTTGGATCAAGAGCAGAAATAATGGTAATTGGTTAAACTTTAAATGCCATTTTAGATACCATTGACTGGTTGAACAATTATTATTAGGAATTCTTTAAGTTAAATACGATCATATCTTTAAATTAGGTTGTTACAAATGTGAATTTGATTGTATTAGTATATAGTAAAATATTTCAGCATAGCAAAAGAAACAACAGGATATGGCAACAGGCAGACCCATCACAGCACAGTAGAGAAACAGGCATAATTGAGAATTATTTCAGCTGGGCTCAAGACGAGTTTTTTTTTTCCAGGTACCAAGGAATATGCAGAGGAAGAAGTAGGAATATTGTTTCAAGCTTGATAGAAATTACAAAGAAGTTAATATGAATTACCTACATGTAGAATTACAACGTATCAGTACATGGTTGGGAGAGTTAAAGGTAGCAGTTAATGAAGTAGAAAATTTTGTAGAAACGTTGCAGAACAGAACGACTAGACAAGACCCTTATAGATTTATGGTAGACTGTAATGGAGTAGGAAAGAATAACAGGAGACAGCCATTGCTTAATAAAGACAGAAGACAATATGGTTATGACGAACCAAGGCCTGATGTATATAGAGTAAAAGACGGTGAGAACAGACGAAATGGTGAAAGGTCAGACTGGTATAACTGTTATAGATACAAGAATGGTCCTGAGAGAGACTTTTCCAATAAGTTATGGAAGTGGCCATCCTATAGCAAGACTGCTAGGAAAAAACGTGACGACTGGTTTGAACAAAGACGGAGACAGTATTTGAGGTCAGGGTCAAAGAACAGAGAAGAAAATGTAAGTAAGAATTCAACTACTAAGCTGGTTGCGAATCTGACTCTTAGACAAGAACAGAAGAAAATAGACCAAGAGACTCAGACACAGGTGAATGAAGTGGTAGAACGGAACACACAAACACAGGTTGATACAGTAAAGATAACAAAGGGAAGTCAAACTGAGTTAGTAGAGACTCAGTTAAAACCAACTCACTCGACTAAGAGAGACACGGTTGAAATTAAGAAAGATAAACAGACGAAAACCAAAGACGAAAAGAAACCAAAGAGGAAAAGTATTGAGGAAAGAAATATAAACAGTCTGATGGTCAATAAAGGTACAACTGAGATATCAAGTTCCTCAGGTATAGACATTAAATGGTGTAGGAATGTTAGGTGTGAGAGTTCAGGTTATGGAGAGAATACTTCAGGTAAAGATATGGGAGTTGTACAGAACCGGAGCATGAGGAATAAAAGTAAGAAGAAAGTCAGACGTTCTAAAGCCGACCATGGGAATAGGGTCGACGTGTCTGCAGTAAACTACTATGAATCTGATGAGGGAACTATTATCAGTGTGTCATCTGAAGACGAGATGGGGAAATGTAAACGTTATGTAAGGTATACAGGAAACAGTGAGCAGACCGACGCAAATAAAGGAAATAGAAAGAAATCATTTAAGAAGAAGAATAATAATAGACAGATAGCGGAAATTTACTCAACGACAGAAAGTGACTTAAGAAAAATAGAAGAATATATGACCTTAAGACCTGAGTACTTTAACAACAGGTTAACAACAGATAGTGAAGAGGACATAATTAAAGAAAGACGTACTAATGTATTAAGAGACAATGAAATATTTGGCTTGGATGCGCTCTATGGCTGTTGAAATTCCTTGGGTGAGGAAGAACACATGGAATTGTTTTGGCTTATGAGAAGAATTGCGGTTTGAGCAAATACATATGGGCTATTTAAAATAGGCAGATGAATTTTTTTTGGTGTAGCATCACATGGTACAGGGTAGGCAATAGTGTTGTTGAAGATAGAGAGTCACGGCAAATGATATTCTACGTGGATACGTAATACAGGATATCTTGTGTTTGGTTGCGGTGTAGGGAGAGTAAACAAGGTAAAAATAGTCCTTTGTCCGGAATGGATAGATACAGAGAGTTAATCACGTTGAGTGATGTATAACTGGTGTGATTAAAGTAGAGTAGATTCAGCACAGAATTAGTAGAGAGAGAGATAAACTAAGTATGAATGCTCGTACTAGAAATGGTTCGACTCAGAGCTATGACGTGATGTCTGAGATAGTTGCGCTTGGTGGTTTGAGAAGTAAATATAGTATTGTTGATAGATGAACCGAGAGTGTCTGATGAGGAGATATAGATTGAAGAGGAATTGAGTATCCTGTGTAAAATAGTCAGTTGAGCGCGAGAGTATTAAGAGTAAAAGACTGTGGAAACTGATGCTTGAAGAATATGAGTTCTTGGTGAGGGGGATGAAGTAATTACGTCATGCTTGCGGAGAAAGAAGAGCTGATTAAATCTGAGAAAGTTGTTGTGTGGAGAAATATAGAATGATAGTTACGAGGTTAGTGGCTCAGCGGAATGAGGTTTGTTTTGAGAGATAGTTGATAGTGCTGGTTAGTGTGTAAAAGAGATATAGTTTGCGAGAGATAATATATAGATTCTGACCTTTGAAAACGAGTGAATGATTGATAAAAGTAGAAATAAGACAAACATATGTGCGTCGAGAATGGATAGGCTGATGGCAAGTGATAAGTACAGCATGCATGTACGAGGCGTTTAGTCCGTGCGTGAGTACAAGTGTAGACAAACAGGTGTTCGTCGCGCTGAGTGAAGCAGGAGTGAGGTTTTGAAATGTCGTCAAGTGTCAATGTGGGTGGAAGTGATCGACACACTTAGGCTTGGTAGTTGTTGATACATGGTTGTCCAATTGTCCAGAGAGTTGAATAGCCTTATTACACCTATTGTCAATATCATCTTCTGGTTTGCCATTTGATGATATTATACTTCCTAGGCACTTGAGACTCTTTACTTGTTTCGAGAAATGGTTGTTGTTTGTTGTTTGTTCTTCTTTGGTTATAGTCGTTGCCTCTGTTTTGCTTGTGCTAAATTGTAAAAGTAGGTGATTGGAAAGGTGTAATGTTTTTTGTTTGGAATGTGTGATCTTGGACGGAATTTATGGAAGTTGTATGACAGGCTGACAGAAAGAGAGTTAACATTCTGAATGACGTTTCATAAAATATGTTTAGTATTGTTGACAGGAACATGTCGAAGTATGAATGCCTGATACTGAGAAATGAGGAAAGTGAGGTCCGTTGTCAGTCATAAGTGGTGTGGGTTGCTGTTCTGAAAGAATCCCGATAAATAGGAAGAGGAGTGAAAGATACGGAGGTAAATAAGATTAGATGAATGAATGTTAGAGAAGGTGTTCCGATAAGTGTGACTGATTTAACTATCATCGCGGTGCAAGAATGCTAGGAGAGACTTGAGGATAGCTTAGAGTAGTTATGGTGAGATGTTGGAAAGTAATGATACGTTAGTTAATTGCGTCGGGTAGACGAGAAACTTAAAAGTAGAATTAGTTATTGGTACAGTAAGTAGATGTATTGGTGAGAGGTCTATAGTAAATGGACACAAATTTTTTTTTGCTGGTCGTAGTAGGGTGGAGATACCGTAGTTAACGATAATGATTAAGTAGTTGTAGTAATTCTTGGTGAAAATCTAGGGGAAACAATTGGTGTGCTGAGCCACAGGTTCTATTGGTAGATAGATGACTGCTGGAACATTGAGGTAACATTGAGACAGTCGCCACACTGGTACTAGGTGAAGTGAGTTGACCTATGGTTTACGATGCTTGTTTAAGATGATATTCCAGATATTGTGATGTGTTAGGAGTTAGTCTGGTAAAAGATAGAAAATTGTGAGGGAAGAGAATCAATGATTGACGGTCATTTATTAATTAATGACTTTTGTGGAGAGAACAGATATTGTTCTAAGTTAGGAATTGGTCTGTAGGTAACAGATATATATGCTTGGTATTGAGTTGTTTTGTTTTATCTGTTATAAGAATAACAGAATAGGCATAACTTGGGTGAATAGATATTCATTGGTTAGTATAAGAGACCAATGTTGATTGAATATGTATGGTATGTTATATTATTTTTGCTTGATTTGGTCCTGTAAAATGATTGTCACTATTTGATTTTAGAATAGGATTATTGTGTTTTTAGTCTTTTGCGTACAAACTACTGGTCTGTAAAAGAGACCAGTAGTGTTAGGTAACACTAGATATTTTCTTCTAATTTAATAGGATACATGTTATATTATTTTAAAATATGTTTTTCTTTGAATGAGTTAATACCTTTTATTGATATGAGGGGAAACATAAATGATGTAAAAAAAAACTTGGGGGGGGGGGGGGGGGTATAATGTCCTGTTGTGATTTTATTTCGCTTCACTCATAATTTAAGTGAATTGTCTTGTATGTTGAATGGTAATTACCTTGTTTATATATATGTTAGAAATTAGTTAAGTTAAGTTTAATATACATGGTTTGGCTAGAATAAAGGCAATACATGGGGCTTTATATAGTATCCTTCGTTCAGAAAAGAGTTAATAAACTACTGAGGACTAGTAGAGAGACACATTATCTTTGTGAATAATATGTTCATGGGTATATTCTGTGGCTGTCATAATCAGCATAAAGAGGTTGATATGGCTATGAGGTATTGGAAACATATGCCATACTTAAGTGACGGAGTTACTACACAGGTAAAATGGTTATAGGGAAGTTAAAGATGGGAGCTGCATTGAGTGAGCATTGATAGAATATATATGGATTGGACGCCATATTGGGGAAGAAAAGATTAATGTGAATAACTTATATAGCAGTGGGATAAATGAGGGGAAAGTTTTGAACATAGTTTCCATGGGGTCAGAAGAGCCATGATGTACTTTCATAAGAGACACGGGGTTGCTGGCTTATAGAAGAAGAAGTGGATAACGTGCTACGCCAGACAAATAGTAAAACATGAATTGAATGCCATGTTTTACTTCAAAGAATAACTATATACTGTAGATATCAAAGGGGGGTAAGTACGAAGTACTGTGCTCACAGCGAATAGAGATTAAATGCCATGGGGTTTTAGGGGTCCGTAATATATGGACTGAGAAAGAATAACGGTATATTGTTGCTGTAGATAACGGCATAAATTGAGGTTCAGGAGAAATGGACATTAGTGGGTTGCTGAAGTTTTCGGCGAGATTAAGGGTGAATATATAGGAAAAGATTAGTTAGGTGAGGTGATGTGTATAATGGGGAAAGAGGTCTGTAATATATAGACATTTGGGAGTGAATTTTTGATGGTTGGTGCTTGATGCTTTAGATAGCAGCGTAAACTATTACCATAATAAGTGGTACTGTAGAAGATATAATTGTTTTAGACTTTATTACATAAAGTCTCAAATGACATAGGGGGGTAAAGGTGTGTGTGATTTAGCTGAGTGTGGTTTTTGTGTGGAAGAGTTCTACTTCTTTGAATCTTCGGTGCGCACCGATTCTTTGTCTTCCTATCGTGTGCGAGTGATTTCAGGTTAGTTGAAAGTGGAGAAGCAGTAATGTGGAGGTAATACGGGTAGTGATGACAATAGGGAGTTGAGGTAGTATCAGAAGGGTACAGCGTTTGAATTTTTAAGCGGAGTGTTTATTTCAAAAAGGTAACCATATGTGTTATGATGTATTGTATAAAGTTGAGATTTAAATGTTATTGAGGATATGTAAACGAAGAAGAAGTATGACTCCATAGTGGGTTGCTATGAGGTACAATTGGAAGGAAATATTCACTTAAAATAGAGTTAGTTTGGGGCGGATTAGAGAAATTGTGGGAGGTAAGGAGAGAAGGTGTAGGATAGAGGGATTAGGAGTAAAGACTTTTTGAAAGAAAAAAAAGTCTTTTCAAAACATAGGAAGGTGTAGCAGAATGTATTAGTTAGGTGTGCAAAGCTACAGCACGCTTGAGCATCAGGATGGAATGAGAAGAAGGATGCTCAAGTCGTGACGTGGCTTGTTGTTGGGTTAGTCAGTAAACACCTAAGACTAGAGAAGAGAAGTCGCCATCAGGATTGAATTGTATTCCGATTTTGTAGTGGCCATCAAATTCAAATAAAGCTTGAGTTATATTCACCCAGCAGAACTTGTTAGTCCTCTCTGTGTGCGCATTGTTAAACTTCTTCTTCTTCTTCTTCTTCTTCTTCTTCTTCTTCTTCTTCTTCTTCTTCTTCTTCTTCTTCTTCTTCTTCTTCTTCTTCTTCTTCAGCGTTCCGAGCCATAGAGGTTCTTTGCTGAAGATACAATGCGTCTCCATTCGTCTCTCTGGTTGACCTTCTCTTGCCAGTCGTTGATTCCAAGTGCTTGTAGGTCTGTATATAAATTATCTCTCCACCGTCTTCTTGGTCTACCTCGGGGTCTACGGTCATTTATTTCCTGAGTGTAAGCGAGTTTTGTTTCCCTATTATCTTCCATTCTTTCTATATGCCCCAGCCATTGTAGTCTATTAGCCTTCATGATACCAGTGATTAGCGGGGACTTAAACAGATCATAAATGTCTTTGTTACTTCTTCTTTTCCACTCTCCACTTTGTGTATCCCTAATGGGTCCAAAGATGCGTCTTAAAACTTTGTTCTCAAAGTTTTGTAACAAGGCTTCGTCTCCTTTCGTTGTACTCCAGGTTTCAGAGCCATACAGCACAACTGGTCTGATCAGTGTTTTGTATATTGTGATTTTGGTGTTACGAGATAGCGCATTTGATTTTAGTAGATGTTGTAGTGCATAGTATATCTTATTTCCAGAATTGATTCTAGTTTGTATTTCTTCCCTTATGATGTTGGAGCAGTTGAAGATTGTACCCAGGTATTTGTATGTTTCCGTTCTTTTAATGGTCATATTATCTATTTGTATGTGGCCAGAGTTTTTAGCCATTCCTTCTCTTGAAATTACCATATATTCTGTCTTATCTTGGTTGATAACCAGCCCCATCTGTTGGGCTTTTTCCTTTAAGTGAGTCAATATTTCCAATGTCTTTTGTTCATTTTCCCCTATAATATCTATATCATCTGCATAACCAAGCAGTTTGGATGTTCCTCCAATATCACATTCCTCCTTTATCTTCCTTACAATTTTCTCTAGAGCCAGATTGAAGAGTAGCGGCGATAGTGCATCACCCTGTTTCAAGCCAGATGTTATTTGGAAAGGGTCTGATTTCCTGCCTTTATATGTTACTATATTATAAGTATCTTCCATGCATAGTCTGGTCATGTTGATTAACTTCCTTGGTATTCCAAATTCCTGCATAGCATTCCATAGACTATTCCTATGGACACTATCATAAGCCTTTTTAAAATCCACAAAAATGTTATGGAGATCTCTTTTATATTCCCAATTTTTCTCGGCTATTTGTCGTAAGATAAATATCTGATCTATTGTTGATCTGTTTTGTCTAAAACCAGCCTGATAATCACCTAATATGTCTTCTAAATATGGTTTTAGTCTATTTAGTAATACTGCTGATAGTATCTTATAGCTTGTGGACAGTAGTGATATTCCTCTATAATTTTCACATTGGAACTTGTCTCCTTTCTTAAAGATAGGTATCAATAATGACTCTTTCCAGTCATGGGGTAATTCTTCTGTCCTCCAGATTTTTATTATTAGTTCGTATAGCTTTAGATGTAATGCATGGCCACCTGCCTTTATAAATTCAGCAGCAATTCCATCAGCCCCTGTTGCCTTATTGTTTTTAAGTCGTGTGATTACATATAGGATTTCTTCAGATGTAGGTTCTTCAATTTGTGGTTCACACGTTAGAACCTCTTCCTGTGGGAAAGTGTTACTTGGAGGTTCACAATTTAGTAATTCAACATAATATTCTTTCCATGTGTTGCACATTTCCGCATTGGTATTTATCATATTCCCATTTTTGTCCTTTAAACCATATGTTTTGTGTTGGTGTCCTCGTTTCATTGACTTCAGTTCTTTAAAAAAACTTTCTGGATTCGTTTTTCTGGTGATTAGTTTTCATATCTTTGATTATATTACTCATATATTCTCGCTTCTGCTGTCGAACTATTATCTTTTTACATTCATTTCTATATTGCTCTTCCTTTTGGATGTTGTTGATGTCATTTAACCATAAATGTCTGGCATTCTTTTTCCTAATGACTGCTTCTTCACATTTTTGATTGAACTAACTCACTACACAACTTTTATTTTCGCTTATTCTGATCGAAGCGAGAACGCTCTCAGGTAGCCTATCATTCGGAAGGCTGCTAATTAGGGAATTTGATTTGCACTTTATATCGTGACCATACAAAAATATTTTTGCCTAAAATTCTCTCTTGGGCCGAATATATTTGTACGTCGGTTGAGAACTCTCGGGCCTGATATGATTGTACGGCGGGCCGGATGTGGCCCGCAGGCCTTGAGTTTGACACATGTGATGTATGGGAATGTCCTGAGTGCTGTGATGTCGGTTCCAAACTCAACTCAACTCAACTGAGAGTGGATCTGTTGTTTCGTCTTTCTAAATGGAAAAGTTTGAAATTTGCTGAATCTGTTCTGTCATGGCTTGCGTCTTTCGATATTCTGTCTGTAGATATTAAACAGAGGAGCGAGAGCGAGAGAGAGAGAGAGAGAGAGAGAGAGAGAGAGAGAGAGAGAGAGAGAGAGAGAGAGAGAGAGAGAGGAGAGAGAGAGAGAGAGAGAGAGAGAGAGAGAGAGAGAGAGAGAGAGAGAGCACACATCCCTGTCGCACTCCTGTACTGAATGTGAATATATCTGATATTCCTTCTTGTATTCATGTTGCACTTTGGTTCCAGTGGTACTTGGTTGTGCTATTTTCTAGCAATTGCCCTTGTATCTTGTAGTCCTCAAGGATGGGCCATAATTTATATCTATCTATTTTGTCGAAAGTCTTTTCCTGATCTTATTTTTTTGTGTGTGTTGCATATCCCTTACAGGACGTTGCAGTCAACATCAGCATTTTTCAGCTGCCGTTGATGTACTAAGCAAGATTACGCTCAGTAGTTTGCCATTGTTTCTGAGCGACTGGCTCACAAACACCGTAAGTTACCAACGCGGCGAGAACCACTACCGATTCTCGGGCAGGTTACGTTACTCACGAGAATATGCGGGATTATGGATAAAGACATTAATTCCTTGGCTTGGGAGACCGGCTTTCCTGATCTACAAACACAATATTCTGCTGGTCAATGTATTCGAAGATTATTTCAAATATTTGTCTTACTGAGAATAGTACATCAGGGCAGCTTTTAACTTTCCTGAAACCAAATTGTACATTTCTTAACTGTTGTTCAACTATGGGTCTAGCTCTTTGTTCCAATAGTTTTGCGTACATTTTCCCTATGTGACTCAAGAGTAATATACACCTGTATGTTTCGCACTTTTTCATATTGCCTTTATTTCTCCATATTAAAACTGTTACTGCTTGTTGTCAATCGTCTGGGATGTTTCTTTCTTCCCAGGCTAAATTTAAAAAGTCATGCTAGCAATGTAATTCCTGTTTTCCTACAAGCCTGACTAGCTTCTGTGGTAATTCCATATGGACCCGGTGAAGTGTTTTTAGGACTGTTCTGCATAACTGATGCTGGTATGAAGTTTGGTTCTTGTTGCTCACAGCTTGTAGGCACACAATTGGGGTCGTCTATGTTATGTGTGGGGTTAAGTAGTTCTTGACAGTATTCAGTCCATCTTGAGAGTCGTTGTTGTATATCAAATAATGGTATGATGGTGGTTGGATTGTAGCATGCATATCTATTTCTCATATTTTTGATATGTTTATAAAATTCTCAAGGATAATCTCTGCTTAGGGTTACCATCTGTTCACCTTTTATTAAATGATATAATTTTTCGTTTGGCATTTCCTCGTGCTATTCTGTATGTAACATAGTTTTATTCATATTTAGATGTATTCCATTTTTAACGCTACCTTCTTTCTAAATATGCAATCGTTAACTTAATTGTTCCACCAATCGGTTCATAATATGTTTACAAGCCCTACTTTTTGGGTGCCACATTTACTTTCAAGTGTGTCAACATGGAAAATTTAAAAATGTCAGTTCCTTATCTACATTTAAGTATTCATCAGAGAGGTTCTTATGTAGCTTTTTGATTTATTGTCTGAATTCGTCTTTGACCGTATTTTCCTGAAGCCTCCTATAATTGATAACTTCTGTTGTTGCCTTTTTGTTTCGTATTTTTATTGTAAATGATTTATGATCAGTACCAATGTCTGTGTTTGGGAGGGGTATAGAATTCATTAGTAGTCTTCTGTCTGATTTCCTAAGTAGAATAAAGTCAATTTGAGATGCTTGAACTATGAGGTTCCATTTATACTATGTGTTGGCGTATTGCATGCTTTTAAACAAGGAAATACATAACAAATTCAACATAAAAGTACAGAACAGATTTGATATAGTGTCTGATCTAGAGATCCTATTCCAAGATATGGATGATCAATGGGAAATGTTGAAGAATTCAATCAGAAATAGCTATTAAAAATTAAAGAAGGTGGGTAGTAAGAAATGGATGCATGGACAGCATATAGCAGTGTGGATGCGGAGAGAGTGAGTTCCCTTGAAGCAAGATGGCGGGACATTTCTTCGTCCCGTAAAATGGAACGTGTTTTTTCCGAAATGTGTATGGATTAAGTGTTTTTTTCGTGGTGAAATGGAGTTCGGACCGGCGCCCGGTGGCGATAGTTAAGCCTAACATGAAGACCAGACGACCAGCAAGGACACAACGTGGTAAGAGGGCGGGTGCGCGCAGAAGGCGTTTAAAGTGTGACAGATTGGGTATCGGAAACGTTCGAGTACTGTACTGGAACTGTGCATCATTTAGTCAACGCCGACCCATTCTTGAAAAACTACTCTACGGAAACGATATTGTAGTCTTACAAGAAACACAGCTCGGCGACGGAACAGTCAATGTCGCGGGATTTCAGGGATTCTTTAACAGGCGGCACCTCGGACAGGCCATTCTGGTCCGCGACAACATACTAGTTTCTGAGATCGATATGTCTTCCTGGAACAGTGATGCCCTGCAAGTGCAGGCATTAAGAATAATGACACCAGTGCAGCTTGTAATCGTGAACATTAATGCGCGAAATGGGAAGGTCGACGTGCGACAATGGCAGAGTTTGTTCGATATGGATGAAAGGCATATCATCTACTGTGGGGACTTCAATGCCAGAGGCAGTCAATGGGGGAATTGCATCACCAATAGACAGGGAGAAGATCTGGAGGACGCCCTGGCATCTGCTGCCCTAATCTGTCTGAATGATGGGAAGGTCACTAGAATAGCCACTCGACCAGGTGGCTCTGAGAGCGTCATTGACTTGGCTCTGGTGTCGCCCACCATCGCACCAAGGTGCCGGTGGGGCACACTGGGATACCACAATAGTGACCACTACCCTTGTGTCATCCTGATCAAGAAAGACGGGGCCATGAGTCAAAGAAATAAGACAAATGCCTTCGCGTACAACAACACTGGTCAAGACGCCATAAGCAAGATCAGAAGAAGAAAACTAACTTCCTCCCGCAGGAGACAAGAAAGATGGTTGCAGCCACCATGGTGGAATGGAGAGGTCGAGAAGGCATGGCTGGAAAAGAGGCAGGCTGTCAAAGACTGGCAAAAGGCCAGAAAGGCTAACATACCACAGGTTGAGTTGGCGAACCTGAAGACTGAGGTCGATAGGACGACGATTTTATTCAAATCCTGCGCCAAACAGGCCAAGGCCGAGAAATGGAACGAGTTCTGCAGGAAGGTGTGCTCCGAGCGATCTCTTACGACATTCTCTTACGACATTCCACAAGAGCATGAACGGTGCTGCACAACGTAGGCGTGTTCCAGACTTTCAAGGCACAGACCTCGCATGGAAAAAGTCGGATGCGGATAAAGGTAAGGCCCTTCTTGCAGGCTACATAGAACAGACTGACCAGAAAGACGAGCCCGCCAGAGGACCACAACGACACTCTCTCAATTGTGCGAGGGGGTCGGGACAGACGAAGAATGGACAATCACAGCTGAGATATTGCGTGCGATGCTCAAGAAATCACCTAACACCGCCCCAGGCCCAGACGGCATCCGATATGGTGACCTACTGGTGATATCAGATGATAACATGGAAGAACTGGCCAGAGAATTCAACACCAGTATCCAGAGGGGTCAGGTCAAAGAAGAATGGCTACACAGCTACTTGCTGCCGCTGCCAAAACCGAACAAAGACCATTCCAAGATAAGCGGCTACAGAATCATTACGATGCAGAATACTGTTGGCAAGCTACTGGAGAAAATTGTAGCACACAGACTTGCTAGGGACTTGGAACAGCTCGGCTGCTTCCCGCCCACACTTGGAGGATTCAGACACAACAAAGAGTCATGGCTGAATGCGGCGGTCTTTGCTCAAGATGTTTACGAAGGATTTCAGGTCAGAGAAGAGACATGTGCGGCCGCCATAGACTTAGAGGACGCATATAACAGAGTATCTTTCGAGCACTTGATGCAAACCCTCCTCAGACTGAAAGTGCACCCTCACCTTGTACGATGGATAGCTGCAGTTCTGCTCCAAAGGAATGTGGTGCTAAGATGCGGGAGTTGGTCTTCTGAGCCGACAACGATATATCCAGGATTGCCGCAGGGTTCACCACTGTCACCAGTACTATTCAACGTGTATACGGTGTCGATCACTGAACAACAGTTGGACGGGAGGGGTAGGACTCTGTCATTCGTTGACGACATCCTCGTGTATCGACAGGGTCGAGATAGACAGGCGGTTGCCAATGATATGCAGGGCGAACTAGATCGAATTTCCTCATGGTGTGTTGATGCCGATGCCCTTGTCAACCCTGCAAAGGCAACGGTTACATGGTTCTCACTAAACAACCATATTGTGAAAACAGACCTGCCGGCAGTAAGAATGAATGGAAGCAGTTTGAGTAGAACCCAGTCAATGACATAAGTTGGCGTGAGGCTTGATTGTAGCCTGTCCTTCAGAGATCATGTCGATTATGTCATAACGAAGGCTCGAAAAGGTTTGTCAGCAATGAGAGTCATGGCGACTGCCAATATCGAACAAAGACTGCTAATACTTCTGTTCCAAGGACTTGTGCTTTCACGCATCGAGTATGCCATGGCCATCCTCACTGTCAGCCCTACACAGATTGGAAGACTTGAAAAGGTACAAAACGAAGCTATGCGCATCATTTTGGGCTGCACGAGAGACACCAGCTGTGTAGCAATGAGATACCTCCTTGACTTCCCGACAATGGAACACAGGATCAAGATCTGGAGAGCTTGTGCATACTTAAAAATAAGTGCAGATGAGCAACACCCTCTGCATGACGCTATATTCAGAGAAAAGGGTGACAGGCTAAAGAGGGGCAAATCATGGATGGGTCGGGCGGAAGATGTCGTCAGACAGGTCTGCAGTCTTACCAGTATCAACCCCGGCAAGGAATGGGTGCCGGTGCCTCCAGCTTTTAAGTGCACTTTCTCCTGCATTATCACACTCGACAGACGGTGCAGAGAGCAGAACCCTGCCGCTGTCAATGCAGAGGTTAACGCGCTCATCTATGAATACTCAGATAGCCCCGAAGTGCTCATCTATACAGATGGATCTGTTGTAAAGCAGCAGAGAAGTGCGTGGGCATTTACAGCCCGTTCAGCGGACCGAACCGTTCAAGAATCCAGTGGTGCCCACTCTATGACCACGAGCAGCATGACGATGGAGGTGATGGCAGTTACACGGGCTTTCATATGGCTGGAATCACAGCATTGAGTCGAGGGAAATGAATTAGCTGACAAACTGGCTGGCTCTGAACCCCCTGTAGATGGCCAGCCCATGGATCGTGCCGATGTTATTAACGTCCTTAAAGATATGGCGAGAACAGA
Source organism: Cepaea nemoralis (assembly GCA_014155875.1). Lineage (NCBI taxonomy): Eukaryota > Metazoa > Mollusca > Gastropoda > Stylommatophora > Helicidae > Cepaea > Cepaea nemoralis. The sequence goes on along the minus strand of JACEFZ010027911.1, from coordinate 9,160 downwards.
GGACTTTGACGTCAGTGATTCCACATCGCTGTCCAGGATGAAAGGCCTTGGTGTAAGAATCGGCACAGCCAAACGCGAGAGGTACATCGGGAAAACAAAGCGCCTCGTCAACCAACACAGAACTGGCACTATTAGCCACCGGACGCTGATGCATATGCTGGGGGGGGAGGATCTGAGCACCTATGGACATGTCCGGAGTGCAATGAAGATACCCCAACTGATAACGGATAACGGAAGAAATGGATGACTGAAGAAATTTTACACCTAATGGAAACAAGAAGACTTAACAAAAACAAAAATAATTCTGCCAAATATGAAGAAATTCACAGGCAAGTCAGAATATTATGTAAAGAGGGAATAGAAGCATGGCTTGAGGAAAAGTGCTAAGAAATTGAACAACAAAACAACAGTCAAAATACCAAATTAGTGCACAAAAGAATTCAGGAACAAACTAATAAAAGAACAAGTACATCAACAGGCTGTCTAAAAACTAAAGATGGCAAAATCATAATAGAAACAGATCAGATTCTACATGTATGGACAGATTATGAGAAAAACATTTATGATGATAACAGAGAGGAACAGTATGATATTAGATTTAATAATGAAGGACTGCCAATTTTGAAGATGGAGGTTCGAAATGTTCTTAAGCATATGAAAGCTGGCAAGGCCCCCGGTGCAGATAACATCACAACAGAAATGATTAAAGCTTTAGAAGAATTTGGACTAGAGCAAGTCACCAGATTGCTGAACACATTATATGATACTGGAAGTATACCTTCTGAATTATGTAACTCTGTATTTATTGCAATCCCTAAGAAATCAGAAGCCTTGGAATGTGATCAACATAGAACAATTAGTATAATGAGTCACATCACAAAGATGTTGCTAAGAATTATCATGCAAAGAGTGAAGAAGAAAATACAACCTGAAATATGGGAAGAACAATTTGGGTTTGTAGAAGGAAAGGGTACAGTAGATGCTATATATATATATATATATATATATATATATATATATATATATATATATATATATATATATATATATATATATATATATATATATATATATATATACTGCGAACAGTTATTGAACGTGCTATAGAAGTAAACAAGGATATACATCTTTGCTTTATTGACTACACAAAGGCTTTTGATAGAGTTAGACATGTCAACATGGTGGATATGCTTGCAGATCTACAAATTTATGGGAAAGAAATTAGACTTATAAAAATCATATATTGGAAACAACAAGCTGCCATAAGGATTGATAATGAAGTGGGACAATATCAGCCTATTAAGAGAGGTGTTAGGCAGGGATGTGTAATGTTTTTTTTTTCCTTTACAGTGAAAATATTTTCAGAAATGTAGAAGATATAAATGGAATCAGCATTGGAGGACGAAACATCAATAACATTAGATATGCAGATGATACAGTATTGATTGCAGACAATGAACAGGATCTACAACTATTAGTAGATGCGGTTGTTGTACACAGTGAGCAACTGGGGTTAGAATCAAATTGTAGAAAGACACAGGTTATGGTTTCACTAGAAAGAACGAAGTACCACAATGTTATACAAGTAAATGGGAATATTCTTCAACAAGTGAATCGGTATATTTATCTCGGAACAGTCATAACATCTGATAGGAGATGCCTTGAAGAGATTAGAACAAGAATCGCCATGGCGAAATTAGCCTTTAGCAAGATGAAAAACATTCTGACTAATAAAAAGATGTCAATTGAAACGAGAAAAAGAGTGTTGAGGGGATACGTAGAGCCTGTTCTTTTGTATGGATGTGAAACTTGGACAATGATCAGCCAAGCTGAAAAACATCTGATGGCTGCAGAAATGTGGTTTCAGGGGAAAATGCAAAGAATACCATGGACAGACAGAAAAACCAATGACCAAGTACTACAGGAGACAAATGAAAATCGTAAATTGATTAGAGAAATTAGGGGTAGACAGTCACATTTTTTTGGGACAGGTTATGAGAAGAAATGGATTGGAGAACTTAGTGACAACTGGCAAGATCAAAGGGAACAGACCAAGAGGAAGACCGAGAGGAAAATACCTGGATGGCTTGGCCACATGGCATGGACGAGAAAGGAACACTGAGCTGATCCACGACTCTGGTGGTCGAGTGAAATGACGAGTCATGACCTCCCACGCTTTCCGGCATGGCACATGACTGATTGGTTAAAACACAATAGAAACCGTGGTGTCGTAGTGGCCATCAAGTTTGCCTGTCCACCCAGTGGTCATCTGTTTCTCCCATGTGATTCTCCAACGAGGCGGACTTTTAACATTGATAAGCTCCCACCTCGACCCAGCTTACGAGTACCAGGACATATCGTGGGAAGTCAAGGTGAACGCAGAGATATTGACTACAACATTCACCCAGTTTCTACTGGTCCATACAATTACGGAGATAGCATCCCATTCACACCAGCCTCGACGCGCCGAAGGGGTCTTTTACTTACTTGTTACTTTTTAAATAAAAGATACAAATAAGGTCAACTAATCAACACAAGTATGTTTATACCAGATATAAATGGTCCATCTAAGTACCTCTAATCATCACACATATGTAACAACATGCCAATACATGATATCATCAAGGCTATCAAATACACATGAATACTTACCAATACTCTAATGATGGATGCTCCTGTAAAGTGTATGTTGGAATTACTGATAATTTCTTGAGCCTTTCCTTGGTCTCCGCCTCGCTGAAGAAGTAGATCATATTGACTTTTTACGAAGTTGTATTAACATTGAATCAATTAATGTATTTGATACGTGCACTGTACCATAGCTTAATTTGATTGAGTAAGTTATGCCAATACTGAATATGATGAAGAACTTTCGGACGAAAACTGAGGGAGCTGATATTGGTATGAAGAGCTAGCTACCACTCAGGTAACCCCGGTCTATCTCCTTTAGCTGAACGTACCACAGAGATGATGCTGTCAAGAAGAGTTAGCTACCACTCAGGTAACCCCAGGCTAGCTCCTTTAGCTGAAAGTACCACAAAGATGCTGCTGCCATGAAGAGCTAGCTATCACTTAGGTAATCTTGGCTAGCTCCTTTAGCTGAACGTACCACTGAGATAATGTTGCTATGAATAGCTAGCTACCACTCAGGTAATCTCGGGCTAGCTCCTTTAGCTGAACGTACCACTGATGATGTGGCTGTGCCGATGTATGTTAGTCCTCTTACATGGAAGTTGCCCGGTTTTACTTTACATTACATAGTTGATTATTTATGCTTTCAGCAAACATTACTAAAAATAGTTAATTATAAGTTGTAGTTAATGATGCAGTTCAAAACTTTTCGTTGCTCCTTTTTCTTTAAGAAAAGCTCAAAATGGAATGTTCGGACGTTAAGTGGCGACGGAAATTGAATAACATCTAACAAGAAATGGAAAGAGATGAAGATTAATATATCAAGAATGCGCGAGACGAGACTGAAAGAGGCAGGGACTAAGACAGGTGAGGATTTTAAGATTAATTATTCTGGGAGAGAAGAACGGCAAAGAGATGTAGCAATTATCTTGGATTGGCAAACATCAAAAACTGTTATAGGATATTGGGCTGTGCCAGACAGGCTTCTATTGGTAAAATTTATCAAATCTTTTAACATAACCGTCATTCAATTATATGCCCCAACAGGAGAATGCTTATAAAGATGGTATAAGTGAATTGTATAGTGACATGGAGTCTGCTTTGAAGAAATTCAGAATTAAATGGGTGACTTCAATCCAAAAGTAGGAAATCAAGGCGATGACACAGTAGGAAACCATGGTTTGAAATATATATATATATACAGCGATATCCTGTAAATATGATATATATATATATATATATATATATATATATATATATATATATATATATATATATATATATATATATATATATATATATATATATATATATATATATATATATATATATAACATTTACAGGATATCGCTGTCAACACCAGCATTTTACTGCTGTAGTTGATATCTTGGCAAGTTTACGTTCAGTAGTTTGCCATTGCTTTCTGAACGACAGGCTCTATTACCAACACGTTAAAACATCGAATATATTATATTACTCCCCCGATGTGTCTCCACCTTGCCGTGGTGGGGGAGCTTGCGTGTCCCATCGACCCCATGTGCTTGCCGATGGATGAAAACTATATATCGGACAGCTCTTGGGATAGGGACCAGACTAAGAGAGATACAACCTGCTGCTCTGCAGGTAGATTGAGGATAACAGTCAAAAGATTAAATCAGGTACACGAAGGCAGAAGACCTTGGTCCGGACAAAACTATAAGGCTCTCTGTCAAGGGCTGTGGCTGAAGCCACAAACCCGCGGATCTGAGAGCCGGGCCGATACACACCTACCGATAAATAGAGGTACTGAGCACGCTACATGCCCAGTTCTGATACTTGTTTGAAGGCTCTCAGCTGGGGGATATGACGGATTCCCGGATGAGAGGGCCTGGCCGTTTCTCGCTCACTGCTGCACGGAGGTAAGGTGCTGAGCCGGCAGCGCATGTAGCCTACCTCGTGAGCGAGAATAAAAATGCAGAAAGTGTCCCAGTCGAATGAAATGGCTACGAAAACTGTCTGTATCTAACACATAGAGTGTAGAAAAAAGTGAAAAAACGTCTCAATAACACAAAATGGAACGCACGGCTAGCGAATCCATTGCGTGGTCCGAAGTCAAAAGCAAAAGCTTACCGAGCGGATGTCGCCCGCAGTCTGACCGTTCCTGGTGTGTGCTTGAGCGACCAGTCGGTAACAAGCGAGATGCCCAACACATGGAAGTGAGGAACTAAAGCAGCCATGAGCAGGACGTCGCAACTCCTTGGGTGAGCCCAGTCTCAGAGCAATATGTGCCGACTCTGCAATTATGGAAGCCTCCTTGAATAGCCTTGGATAGGCCCATGGTCTGCCCCTGCCTTCCCTTGAGGGTTAACCGTGATGTCGATGATCGTTCTGTCTTGACCAGCTGAGATGTGGGCGACATCACAACAAAAAGTCTAACGTGCCTCGAAACCCGAGGAAGCTAACCTCATTTAAAAAATAAGCCTGCTGAAGCCGGAAGTGCCGTCCTACGGGTGGCAAACTAAAAATTGGCACTACGCATTTACGTCCGAGTGAAATGTCTCGTCCGAATGTCTCTCGTGCTAGGAACAGCTCTGACTACCTAGTTTCCGAATGCCGTTCTTGTTCGGAACAGCTCTGACTAGGTAGTTTTCCGAATGTCTGTCGTGCCTGGAACAGCTCTGACGGGCGCAACGACAAGCACATGTCCGAAAACTCGCTGAGTGGATACCGTTTGCAGACCTGTCTTGATTTGTGCGGGAACGGCCCGGGGCGAACGAAATGCCCAATATATTGAAGTGAGGAATTAAAGCAGCCATGAGCAAGACGTGACGAATCCCTTGGTGAGCCCAGTACCAGGGTGCTATGTGTCGGCCCTGCAACTATGGAAGCAACCTTGGATGGCGGAAAATGCTATGGACTGTCCCTTCCTTCTCTTGAGGGATGACCGAAGTCCTCGACTGTTCCAACTTGACCAGCTGAGATGTAGACGGTACCACAAAAGTGAGAGTCTCCTAGGAATGCTAACCTGGTCAAAAATGCACGCATAAGCCGGATGTGTTGACCTAAGGGTTTTCAACCCAAGGGTGCCTAACGCACACCGCAATGACATCTGAAAAAACACTCCGGATGAACGAAAAGAAGATATTATATTATATATTGGAAACAACAAGCTACCATAAGAATTTGATAATGAAGTAGGTCAATATCAGCCTATTACGAGAGGTGTGAGACGGGGATGTGTAATGTCTCTAAATCTTTTTTTCCCTGTATAGTGAAAATATTTTCAGAAATATAAAATATATGAAAGGACTCATCATTGAGGGACGAAACATCAATAACATTAGATATGCGGATATTACAGTACTGATTGCAGACAATGAGCAGAATCTGCAACATTTAGTAGATGCGGTTGTTGCACACGGTTATAACTAGGGTTATAATTGAATTGTAAGAAGACACAGATTATGGTTGCCACTAGGACGAAATAAATACCACAATGTAATATAAAAGTAAAGGGCAATATTTTTAAACAAGTGAATCGGCACACTTATCTCGGAACAGTCATAACATCTGATGCCTTGAAAAGATCAGAACAAGAATTGCCATGGCGAAGGTAGCAAGATTAAAAACATACTGACCAATAAAAAGAAGTCAATTGCAACAGAAAAAGTGTCGTCGGGTGCTACATAGAACCTGTACTTTTGTGTGGATGTGAAGAGTGGACAATGAGCAGACAAGCTGAAACATATCTGATGACTGTGGAAATCTGGTTTCTTAGGACAATGCAAAGAATACCATTGGCAGATAGAAAAACCAATGACCACGTACCTACAAGAAACAAATGAAAATCGTTAACTGATTAGATAAATTAGACGTAGACAGTCAGTTTTTGGACATGTTATGAGAAGAAATAAATTAGAGAGAGACAATTGGCAAGATTAAGAGGAAAAGAACAAGGGAAGGTAAAGAAGACTTGGCCACATGATATGGTAGAAACAAAAGCACAGAGCTGAGCCACGAGTCTGGTGATCGTGTGAGATGGCGAAACATGACCGTCCACGCCTACCGGCATGGGACATGATGATTATGAACTAATTCGACGTATGCTGGACCAAATATTGTTCTATACTAGTCAGTGTTTGCTCAGTCTCTTCACAGCCCATATAAAGAATTCTCTTTTCCCGTTTTATAATTTACTGAGAATAAGTTTGTTTTTAAAGCATATACATCATGTATCATCAGCATGTCAGAATAAGCCTGGAGCCGCGTTGGTACAGTGCCTAATCAGCTCGCCTGTCTGTTCGAGGTTCGCGTGCGCGAATCCCAATCGAAGTGGCGATTTTTACAACTTGACCCGGGCTCGTAGGTCAACTAAGTCTAGAAATGGACAACTAGAAATGTTGTTCGGGAAGTAAAGGCAATCGGTGTGATATTACCCCCCTCTCCCAGTGAGCGCTGGTTGATGTGACAAATATGGTGCTATCAGCATATAGCAAATAGTCTCTCTCTCTCTCTCTCTCTCTCTCTCTCTCTCTCTCTCTCTCTCTCTCTCTCTCTCTCTCTCTCTCTTTCTCTCTCTCTCTTGTTTGTTATTAGCTGGTTATTGCTCTCGTTCCTTGTGATTGTTTATTTCACAAATGTATCACTGAGTGCAAATAAGGCACATGTCAATCAAACTAACTTCCTTACCAGGTGAGGTCTCCATAAGTGGCTTGAAGAACTATTGCTGCTAGTTTCAGGACTGTCTTGGTATCACACTGCAAATGACCCTGAAGATGATGATAACAGATCAGCTAGCAGTACAATGAATAATTCTGGATATGTCGGTAAGAGATGAGTGAACATTACAATCCATAAACATGGATATAGCGGTAACAGGTCAGTGAACATTGCAATCCATAAACCTGGATAAATCAGTAAAAGAGAAGTAAATATTAGAATCCATTAACCTGGATACATCGGTAAGAGATCAACTAGATTTATCATCCATAAACCTGAATCAATGTAGACCTCCTCTGCGTGTAATAGGTGGCGACTAAGGAGGATTGGTCTGGGACTGGCCTTCTAATACCGTAGAAACAAATCAGCCAACACCCAGGCCAAAAGTGAACTAGACTATAAAGGGCTTGGTGTGACGTGGTAGACGGTCTCCCCTCTAGTTTTGCTTAAATTACGTTTAAGATTATAAATATATATATATATATTCATTCAGTAGCATGTCCTTTGCAGAACCTCGCTCCCATAACAACCTTCCGGAAAACCTCTCGATGATAAGCAAGATGTCCCGCGTCTGATACACCCATCTGGAGATCAGCCGCCACATCCTGCACTCATCTTCTCTTTGGCCTTCCTCTTCCTCTCCTCCCAGGCATATACTCTTCCATTATTGTTCAAGTGACCAAAATATTTTAATCTTCTTTGTTTTATCGTCTTTAATAGCCAACCTTCTTCAATATTTAGCTCTTGAAGTATGGATCCATTTGTTCTTTTCTTTCCCCAAGATATTCTAAGAACTCCTCTATAACATTTATATTCAAGGGCATTTATGCGCTGTTCAGTTTGTTTAGTAAGTGTCCAGGTCTCACAGGCGTATGTTGCAATGGGAAAGATGCATACTCTTAAAAATCTAATTTGAGTAGTTCTGTCTGTCCCATTCCATAATTTATTCAGTTGTTTTAGTCTTTGAAGAGCAATTGACAGTCGTCGTTTAATTTCTTTCATTGTGTCACCGTTGTTGGTAAGCAATGACCCAAGATATTAAAAATTTTCCACCACCTCCAATTTTTCCTCATTAATATATATTTTTTTCTCCATTGTGGTTTTATCTGTATGCATTGTATATCTTTGTTTTTGCTATGTTAAGATATAAAATTTGTGATTTTCACTATTCAATTGGGTTGAGGCTATTAGGTTTTCTATACAAGTCTGTGTTGTTGATAGCAATAATGTATAATCAGCATACCGAATCTCTGGTATGTCATGACAACCGATATTTAGGGCACCATATAGCTCCCTGTTTATACCATCTCTTACATTTCTCATTATATTTTCGGCGTACAGGTTAAACAAATAGGGTGACAGCACACATCCCTGACGGACTCCTTGCTTGATGTCAAACCAATCTGATGTTTCGCCATCTATTCTAACCGCTGCTTGTTGGTCTAGATAGAGCATTCTTACGAGTTGTATTACATGTGGTGGAAATACCATATTCCTTATGATTTCCCAAAGTTTCTGATGTTGTACACAGTCAAACGCCTTTGAATAATCCTCAAAACATGAGAATAGGTTTACATTAAATTCTCTGCACTTCTCTATTATTAAACTCATATTGAGAATGTGATCTCTTGTTCCTCTTCCTTGTCTAAATCCAGCTTGAACTACATTAATTTCTTCTTCCATTTTCTTACGAAATCTTCCCATTATGATTTTTAGTAGGATTTTTTACTTGGGGGAATTTTTTTTAAAACCCTTTTTTTTTTAAATTTTTAAAGGGCAAACAAAGTTTTTTTCCCCCAATTTTTGGGGTTTTTGGTTTTTTTTTCCATTT